>VZTJ01004891.1:19645-67601 GCA_013397795.1 Orthonyx spaldingii
TTTTTTCCCTGGAGGCGGAACAACTTTTAATTGGATTATACACCCATCAATACTCAAAACTAGCTGGTCACTGGCTCTGTTTCTCAAGAAGCAAGGTGCACTACTTCCTGCACCATAGGTCACTTGAAAGACTGACCTTTCCTGGGTAAACCCACGACAGTTGATTTGGCTATATGTAGATGACATTTGGCTATATGTCGGCCAGCAAAGAGGAACTGATACATTTTACCACGCTGCTTCTTTACTATGAAGCTTAATATTTTGAAAAAAATGCAAAATCAAGGTTTGGGAGCATAAACAGTGTAGAGACCCTAGGGAAGAAAATCACAGAGTTGGAATAGACCTTCAAGATCATCTAGTTCAGCCATTGATGTAGCACCACCATAATCACCCCTAAACCATATCCCCAAGTTCCATGTTCAGATGCCTCTTGAACACTTCCAGAGACAGTGACTTCACCACCTCCCTGGGCAACTTATTTCGATGCCTAACCTATCTTTCAGTGAAAAAAATTTCTAATATCTAATCTGAATCTCCTCTGGTGCAACATGAGGCCATGTCTTCTCATCCTTCCACTTCAGACATGGTAGAAGAGACCAACTCCCACCTCACTGCAACCTCCTTTCAGGTAGTGTAGAGAGCAATGAGATCTAACCTGAGTCTCCTCAGTTTGCTCCAGACTAAAAAACTTTAGCTTCCTCAGACCCTTCTCATAAGACATGTTTTCTAGACCCTTCACCAATTTTGTTCACCTTCTCTGGACACACTTCAGCACCTCAGTGTCTTTTTGGTAGTGAGGGGACCAGAACTGGACACACTACTTGAGGTGTGGCCTCACCAGTGCCAAATACAACAGGGGTATCACTTCCCTAGTCTTGCTGATCACATTATTCTTTATCCAGGCCAAGATGCCCTTGGCCTTCTTGGTCACTTGGGCACACACTGGCTCATGTTCAGATGGCTGTCAACCAGCACACTCAGGTCCCTTTGTGCTGAACAGCTCTTAAGCAGCTCTGCCCCCAGTCTGTAACACTGCCTGGGGTTGTTGTGACCCAAGCGCAGGGCCCAACACTTGTCCTTGTTGATCCTCATACTGTTGTCCGCAGGCCGTAGATCCAGCCTGTCCAGATACTTCTGCAGACCCTTCATGCCCTCCAGCAGATCAACACTCTCATCCAACTTGGTGTTGTTTGCAAACAGACTGAGACGGCACTCAATGCCCTCATCTAAAACATCAATATAGGTATTGAACAGGACTGGGCCCTGTTGTTGTTGGATTACACATGGTCACTAGCAGTACTGAGTTTCTAAAATTTGATTTCTTTGTATCATAAGTAAGCTTTAATTTGGAAATGTAGAAGAGTCCCTATATCACCTTTTCTTCATGTTCTCTTTGTAATACACTGTCATCACAGCTGTGGTACAAGAGACACTTTTCTTTACATTATTGCAGCAGTGGGAGCCTCTATTCCATAAAACACTTTCTGCCAATGAGGAATCAGCCAACTCAATATCTTCATCTGGTTTTCATTTCCTTGGAGAAATAAAGAAGCTCTTCGTGCACGTGACAATGTGTGCGGCTAATCTTGCTTTCTGTCTGAATTGGTAATAATTCTTAGAAATATTCTTTGAGAATGAGGTGTTTTTATCAGCAGATAGGCTTTGCAATATCTTTAAGGAACATATGTTTTTTCAGGCTTCAGAAAGTGAAAACATGCACTCACTCTAAAGGAGGCAACTCTCAGAGTAGTCTCATTCTGCATGAGGTAGAGGATCTTTAGCTTATTATAGTTGTTATTTTCTATTTCATTTGCTAAATCTTATTTCAGGCTACCAGGTTATCAGGTTTTATTTATTATTTTAATATTCTATTTCTTATTCTTATTTGCTTCCTCTGAGCTGATGTGCTTTCAGAAATCTTGGTATGATTTAATGACAAAAGTCTGTAGTGTTGCATCAATAACAACATATTTGTTCTGCTCCTTTTTTGCCAGTTATCACAAATACAGATGAGTTAACCATTGAACACACTTTGATTCCTGTCTGCTTTTGATAAAGTGTGTAATCTCACAACAATTACTTTTTGTTTGCATTTGGGATTCTTTTTTGTCAGCAGATGGCCTTAGGAAATTTTTAAAGAGATATGCCCAAACCATGTCCAAAATCTCTCAATAATCACTGTCTTTTGTCTTTTAGAATATTTGGAATATTTGTACACATGTGAAACCATTGCATTAATGTTTTATAGACTCAAAAGCCGCTAATATTACAACAAAACGATGCATTTCTAAGTCCTTACATAGTTTTAGCCTGTGACAAGTGACAGGGTCTCAGCCAAATGCCCCCAGTTAGGTCAGGAGATAGCACAGTGCCAAGATTGCTTCCCATAGGTAATACAGATGAATTCACCCTCTGTATCAGAGCTTGGGCCCTGACTCTCCTCAGCTTACCAACACAGACACAAATGGACTGCTGGAGAAAAAGATTCAGCAGTAAGATGGCATACTGGTTAAACAGCAGAAAGGGTTCCTATAGAAGCACTCTTGTCCAAACTTTATTTCTGTATCTCCAGCCCTCGGACGAGTAAAGATCTATTTCATGTGATTGTAGAGGATAATACAGCAATCAAGACACTTTGCTGAAATGTCTTCTGAGATGTGTTTACGTTTTCTTCTCTGAATATACTGATATAGAAGTTGGAGGAGCCACTTCCTGCATTCTGAGTGTCGAGTCTGTGGATGGGATTGCAGTGGGACCCACTGCTGAGGGACCTCCTTGTGAGCTTCACACTGATTGTGTAGGGTGAGTCCTAGGGCTCTCCTCCCCCTTGAACCGACATAAGGAGCTCTCTGGAGATGGACTCTTGGTAAGTGATATTGCTGTCAGGAGAATGGCACACATAACACAATTTTTTTCTGATAATTCAGGCACAAAAGGGAGTCTCAAGGGAGGAGCCTCTCATCTCTCATAAACCCACCATATGTCAGTTGCTATAACAGACTGTTTGCCTCAGTCCATCACACACGTTAGCCATGCAAACAAAAAAGCCTGTTACTAGATAACTACTAGTCTGATGTCATTCAGCTTCATCCTCTTTGTCATCACAGCACAATGCACTTTAGTGTTTAAGTCTCACATTACCCCGTTTCACAATTTTCTTTGAAATCATTATTTAAAATTGAATCCCCTACAGTCTATTTTTGAGGAGAAAACAAAGGGTTTTATAAAGCAAGCTCTACAAAGAGACTCTTCTCTTTTTGTCTATTCTTCTATCTTTTTAACTTCTCTGTCTTTTCCATCTGTAAGAAAAATCACTGGTACTTTTGGTAATTCTAGCTTTTTAAAAGAAATTGCAACTGGCTATGACATAAGTTTTTAAAAAGAGGTTTTAATAGTAATTAAAAAGATTTATGCTTTGAAAATGTTTCCCTTTTTTAAAAAAATCTAATTTTCTCAAATGATTTCAAAGAAGAGTTCTTTTTTATCATCTGAACAATTTTTTACTGTAATCTACATTAACATGTATTATTGAAAATAATTCAATGAAAGAGTCAGGAATGTTAATCAAATATATATATATATACACAGGCACCCAAACTATTCCATTATCTTAGTGGTTACTGGCAGCATCTTGACTAAGATTGTCCAGTCTTTGTTGAATTTTAATTCCTTGTATTTAATTTTCTAGTCTGCCTTTTTTTTTTTTTTTTTTTTTTNCTTTTTTTTTATTTTTTTTTTTTCCTTTTTTTTTTTTTTTTTTTTTTTTTGCCAGGGGCTGATTTTCTTCTTTTTTCATTTTTTTTCCTAACTCCAGCTCACAGCAAAATAACTCAGCCATTCCTTAGGATCAAAACTAGGAAAGAGATTCTCATATAACTTTCCAATATCTTCTTGGTTACTAAGAACAAACAGGCAAAGATCTCAGGCTTGACTTTGCTGAGTTATAAAAACTGATTTACTCTGGGGACAATGAATGAGAATGACTATTCTCTGTTGCTCTAGTTTCTGCTGAAACTATTTCACTATTACTTATTTTCATTGAAAAAGTAAGAAATGCTTTTGTTTTTGTCTTGTTTTCTATTGTTTTGATTCAAGGAATTTGCATTAACTGTGACTACTATATCCAATTCTTCACTTTATTCTGGTTTCTAGAGGAAAAGATGAAATTGTAAGCAGTTTTTTCATCTGAATGTAGTTTCTCTTCCTTTCTATAATTATGCAAAGAAGAAAGTTCAGCCTGTGAGACAGCATACCATAGGGACTACAAAATAGGTTAAATAAAACAATAATTATACACTTATCTCTGTAAGAATGAGAATTTCAGAAGGGAACAGGGAGCTGTTACACATTTAGGATGATTTGTCCTAGGATAGCTTCACGTGAAGTAACCTCTTTAGGAGCTTTGTGGGGGGCTACAGACTGTTAACACTTAGAGGCCATTCTCACATTTGACATATTTTGGGAAGAAAGGGACACAAGAAGGCAGTAAGAGGACCTGAATCCAGTCCTCCTGTTGCTGTGCAGGGCTTGAGCTGCTAAGAGAGCCTAACCCTTGGTCTGACCCCAGTGGCAGACCCTGCATCAGGATCCTCCAGGGATCAAGGAGATCTTGTGCTCCATCATGACAGATATGGGATGAAAATGCATGTTTCCACAATATTCATATTGAAAAAAACACAGAACTGAACAACCAACCAAAAACACCAAACTGAAAACCTGTGGCTAAGTTTCAAAAAAATCCCTTCTTTGTGGAGTGCTGTCAGCCAGTGTTAGCCCTCTGCTGATCTCCTGTAACCATGATCAGGATCAATTTAGTGTTTATGTAAAGTAGAATGAGAGAAATTAATTTCCTTAGGGGAAAAAACCAAAACAACCCAAAATGAAAACAATCAAGGGCTCCACAAATCACTTTATTAGTGGTTTAACAATTTTTCTGAATCAGCTGAACTTACTGAGGTAGCAGACTTAAATTCAAAACCTTGGTCTGAACCAGGCAGATCAGGGATTGGCCCTGGCAGCACTGTCTCCCAAAAAAGTTGCCTAACTGCTGCACTGTAGGATTTCAGAGGTACCACCACTATTACTCAATAATTCTGTGAGTGATTCGCTGATTTTATGTCCTTCCAAAATCAAAGCATATTGGAAAAACGTTGATAGAATTGATGACTGTATTTATTCATGGCTTATGGACTTTAGCAAGACTCTGAAAAATATCTAACATATCTCAGCAGGTTTTGCTTCTGTGCAAGAGGGTTGGCTGCAGGTCTACAAGTAACTAAATAGGGAATGGCAGTAACTAGAGGAGACGGTAAAAGTAGAGATTTGTGAAAGACCTGGGGACCAGGAAAGAATGGGAAGTGACAAAAGAGAGGCAGCAGATAAGAGAATATTTTTAAAATTTTTATTTCACTGAGAAAACTTCTATAGCAAATTTTAATTCACAGGTAATTTGGAAAAAAACCCAGAATTCTTTGTTTGATGCTTAGTTTATTCACTTGCTAAACATTTTAACATCCAGCTAGGTTTAATGGTTTTGGGAGAGTGGATTTTATTTGTTTGTTTTTATGAGGCTGAAGCTGTTTCCAAACCAAAATAACACACTATGAAGCTTCTTCATGCTGAGAATTCTGTTGGAAAAACTCCATGTGCTGAAGGTTCTACAGATGTACCAGTTGTATTTTGGAGTACTAACAGGTTTATTTAGAGCTGGTTTAGTGCTGTCACTGCCCTTTCCCTTGCTCCATTAGTCTGACAAAAATCACTGACGTGTTTGATATACTTTTTCTAAAACCATAAACAAAGGTTGCAGTAGATAATTTACCCTTCACCATGAATTTTGCATGAATAACTATGCAGCCAGTTGTTCCTTCTAATATCAGCATCTCAGAAGGGGCAGGGAGGAATTTGGTTGCCGTGTTCCAGAAAAAGTCACTTGCCACAGTCTCGGAGGCCTCTGAGGAAGAGATGTTGACATCAGTGTTTCTGACAGTAATGGCTGGGCTGAAGAAAGTGTTATATATTGAAGGTTTTTATTTTCATGAATTTGCATGATAACATCAGCCTCACACTGATAGAGAAACTGGTGAATGGAATTTGTCTGTATCTCTTTCCTTGGTGAATTTCCAGTACCACTTTGTGTTCACAAAGCCTGTGGGTTTCCTTTCATTTCTAGCATAGCAAATATTTTACAGTAGCAAGGTCAATGTACTTGAAGAATCCGTTTTCAAACTCCTCTGCCTCCTAAATTCTGTGATGTAGAAAGAAAATTCCTTTCTACAATATTTTTTTTATTTCAAGGGATGTAGTGTTTTTCATAGATGTTGTACAAGAATATTACAGTGTATCAAAAATCAAAAATAAATTGTGCACCAAAAATTTTCACTAAAAATAAAAGAAAAATACTTAGGGAATTACACAGCTATCCAAGAAGATGTACAAGGGTGGTAACATTTCACAGACACAACTGTGCAGCTACATGTAGATTTTTGGATTTTAAGTCTATTTGTTATCATTCTCTTGTTTCTAGAAACTGGACAACTGCTTCCACTGAAGTTTCATAGCATAGCATGTCTAGCTGTGTGTCTCTGACAGCTCCAGAGCAGGGAATGAAGCATGTTTCTGAGAAGTTACATGAAATATGTTGGTGTGTGCATATATTTTTGAGAGATATTCATGACCTGGAACTTGTGTTTATGCATAAAGTGTCTTTCCCCTAGAAGACCCATCAAAAGTTGTCACTGGATTAAGTTTTTGACTTGTGTTGCAGCTTTGGGAGGCTAATTACATTCCAGTTCCATCAGAGCAGGTATCCAAAAATGCTGCATGGAATTTAAAGAATCGTAAGAAATTAAGCTTAGAGAAGACTTGAAAGACCATCTGTCCCTCCCAAAACATCATAGGAGTCCTAAGACTCTACAGTGGGTAAATCTTCTCTGCGATCTTCCCCATTATCAAGCATTTGCATTTCAAAAGAAAGTGCTGTAGTCCCCATCCCGCACAAACTCTCTTCCTTGTCTGCTATAGTAACAGAGAAATTGCGTAGGGAATTCTTGTGAGACAACTATGAATTACATTCAAAATACTGTTTCTTTACTTCCTATATTATTTATGAGCAACAGTAAGGCTAAGTTGCAAGTATGCCTTGATACAGAACAGCTACACAGTGAGTATTGCCTTCCTGCATTTTGCCTGACAAGTTTGCTACGACCTTGCAAACTAAGGCACCCATCTGTCATTTATAATTTATGTATCATCATCAATTTATAGAAGACTAGACAGTTTGTCCTATGTCTCTAGCTAGGAAGAAATTAAAAACACAGGAAAATCCCTCCAGGATTTTTTTCAATAGAATTGTTACTGAAGACAATGATACTATTGTTACGTCTTGTAAGCCATTAGCCAGACATTCAAGAAAAACAATTTTCTTCTCTGCAACTTATTTGAAATCAAAGCTGACTTCTTGTGCTCCTCTAATAAATAATTTCTGTCCCACAGGATGGGATAGGATGGTTGATGTGGTAGAACATCTCAGTGAATGACGGGTTACCTATGGGCATCTGGCATTCTAAGTGAAATTTTCCGAACAATCTTTTAAAAATCCCAACATATGAAGGAGCTGTCAGTAATTTTAGAAATCTGTCATTAAGTTTTCTAATTAAAGGGAATTGCAAAGGTGGTAAGGACTACTTTTTCTTCCTGTTTCTTTGCTATTTATTTGCTTGTCTTTTAAAAATATTTGTGTGAAGTGCAGCTCTGAAATTTGTAATTCCCAACTAAACTAGCTATCAATGTTGGAAAATAGCAGTTTATAATTAAATCTATCTTTAGTCTTTCACAGAATCAATGAGGACAAATCTTGTCTCTGCTTTCAATTTGATTCAATTTTCTAGGGACAAAACTAGTAGGAGTCACAAGGGCATCAGAAAGCCTAAACCCTCCTCAAAGCTCCTTTGGACGAGATGCAATACAGAACAAAAGAAGGAGAAAAGGAAACAGGAAGAAAACAAAGGGACAAGAGAATGCTGATTTCCCATTACCCAGCAGATCAATGGCAGATCCAGGAAGTAAATCCATGTCACCTAGTTCCTGATATATTGTTTCATTCAGTAATAATTGAGGTGACCAACTTAAGCTAATCCATACTTTCTTTTCCAACGGGAGTAAGTAGAATTTACTTTGCTAAGACCATACCTGCCCTTGAAAATGGTGTGCAATGTCCCACCTACTACATGTTCCCGATTAATCTGCACTACAACTAAATTTACAAAGATTCAGTCAGAAGACACTCAAGCAGACACTTCTGATTTAATGTGGGGGTGAAGGGGCTACCACTTTCAAAAGTCTTGCCAAAGGCTGGGTTTTTTCAGTAGCAAAATGCTGCTTGAAGATTGTTCCTGGACTATAATGGCATCCTTGACAACATTCATTAGAACATGCTTGAGTCTCCCTCGTTCCAGATTTCATCCCTTAAAACATTTACTTTTAAAGCTGGTGTGGAGTTACAGAATGTAAGCAAGGCAACAGGCCTTGAAAGCCAGAGTGACCTTCTGTCTTTGGTCTGGAGGAAACCCTGGAACCCATCCTGGTCACAGGGGAAATGAAAAAAAATACATTGTGAGTTTGTGAACTGCTAGACCTGTCAGAAGTAAGAAATACCATTTGTTACCTTAAAAGGTACTGTTTACCTGTTACCATAAAAAGTAATACTTTAGAACAAAGTTGAGTGATTAGGGCACACTGTGGTATAAAGTTAGTTCGTGTTTCTGTGACGGTATATAAGGAATTTTCACTGCGTAATAAATCTCTTTACACACCACCATCCCGCGAACTCAGCATCATTCTCAATCACCACAAGCTGGATCAAGTGGGAGATCAGAGTTAAGCACCAAAACCAAAAGCTAATGAAATAATATTGTTTAAAATGAAACAATAAAGTTATGTCAGTAAATTTTGTAAACATTTTACCCTTTCTTGAGGTTTCATTTCTGAGATATAAGTTCTATGCAAATTTCAAGAAGAGAATGAATCTGCTGAATATTTTAACACCTTCCCACATGCTCTCGAGGAATATTACAACTTCACTGGAAAGTTCCATTATGAAGACCTACAGTATAAAATTTCTTGTGGTAGAAAAGACCAGTACATCTCTTTACAGACACTTTCCAACTTCACACTGAAAAAAAAATTGGTTACAGCACATATGTGAGGCACAAGGATGAATAAGCAACTGAAATCCAACTAAATGACAGGCAAAACCTAAAGAACAAGCACTGATGTTAGCACCCATTGACGCTTCAAGCAGTCCAGTAGAAATCCCCCAGGTGCCCAGTGCAGACAAGTGTCCAGGCACCCACACGAGGAATGTCTGGCTGAGAATGCTGTGTAGCAACATCACAGAGGCTGAACATGTGTGCTGCTCTGTGGGCCACCATTAAAGGAACACAGAGTGCCACCTGCAGAGCCCAGGCTGCTGGCATTGATGTTATTGCCAATGAAACACTGAAGCCTCTCTACACCAGCAAAGTCATATAAAAATATTATAATTGTCTCTAGAGTGCCATCAAACCAACTGGTGGGAACTAAAATATTCCAAATGTTTATCTGAAAATAAGAGAGAACTGAATAAAAATTTTCATTTCCCTTAGATAATAACAATAAAAACCTGGGAGGTGGTGTTTTTAATTTTGTAAAACTTATTAAATCTGTCCAGTCCTATTCTTTGCTTTCATAAATAGGAATTAATGTTTAAAATCTGGATTCTTCCTTATTCCTCTGAACTGGATTGTTGCATCTGTGTCTAGAAAGGAATATCAGGCAGAAGCCTGTGATATGACCCCAAATTTAAATTTAATATAGTAGAAATACACATGGGTTTGTTACTTTTTATTTAATATACAAGTTTCCTCTACTGAAATCAGTTTCAGAATTTTTATAAACGTTCCTGCAGATTTTTCTAAAAGTCCATAAAAAATTATTTATAAGGAGAACATGGTTCAAAGTGAATGTCACAACTGGGCAAGGAAAGATTAAAAGTGACAAACACTCCATATTGTTATGGCTGCATACTTAAAACAGTCACAAAAGTAAAGTTTTCTACATAAATTATTCTAAATCCATCACGCTTTATCTAGTTTATAATTAAAATGTCTTTCCACACCTCTGGAAAAGTCAGTATAGGAATAGCCTGCAGGAGGAAGGATATCTGCATATAAAGTAATTGTAGCTATATATGTATGCCTTTTATCTTGACAGATTCTAAATGGCTTTGCCAAATAAAAAAAAATTAAAGAAAATGTTTAACATTAATTGCCAAACAAGTTTGAATGTAAAATTAGATAAGCTAAATCCAATTTATTGTAATAGAGTTTTTCCAGGACACTCTACCTCTTGTAAAGAAAAATCCTTGTTGATAATCATAATTGGTCTAGTTCTGAACTTTATATAGTACACAAAAAATACACCACATCCAGATGTAAACTGAAATAGGATGAATTCTCTGCTCAAATTGAGAAAGGAAGGACTCTTAATGTCCTGTTCTTTCTAGATATATTTTGCTTGAATGGTGGCTCTTTGTTATTAGTTATTATTGATTTGCATGCAGTTCTGTGTGTCACATTTTCACAAGTGCTTTCTTATAAAGTGCTTTGTCTTCATGTCTCCCTTTTAGAAATACTTTCCCTTTTGTCACAGCATAAATTGTATTTGGGTAACCACATTTAAAGCTCTGCAGTGGCAAAATCTCCTACTCACAGGCTGCATTTCTGCACACACTCAGCCTTTCCCTGGTATGTCACTTCACAGGAGATTTGAAAACAATACTTAACATGTTTTTTTTTTGCCTAAACTGCCTGCACAGTGCAGATTTGTTTCCAGTTTGTATTTCAAAGTCATGCTTGGCTTCTCTGATCCCTTTCCCATGAGCTTTCCCCTGCCTTACCTTCTCTGTCATGGTGAAGATGCCATTTAACACAGGTTTCTCTGAACCATATTATGAAGTATTGGAAAATCACACTCAGGGTGGCTTGCCAGACAAGGCTGTCCCCTTTTTGGACCTTACCCTCATCTATTATATCATGCATTTCATTTGCACTTAGCAAAGATGCTGAATGATTATATCTCAATAAGAGTAGCTAATTAAATATTTACTTGGAAGAAAGCTTGCACGCAATACAATTCACCTCCATGAAGAAGATCTATCAGGTTTCACATACCTGTTGTGTATTCTTATCTCAGTGTACAGTGGAAATAAACATAAAATCCCCACACAGCAAGAAAAGATTGTATGTGTACATCCAAAAAGTAGTGGACTTTTCTGATATTTCTGACAACTTAGATACTTATTATATCTTCAAAGACAACATGTGCATGCATTTTCGTTTGAAATGTTGCCATTCAAAAAAGCTATTAGCCAAAAGACATTCACTTTCTCATACTGTTTGAAATCAGCATTCAATTCACAGTGTAGTATGCAATCATAATAGAATTTGACACAAAAACAGTACAGAAGGAAACATTTATTACGGTTTTGAAGGTTAGTAAGTTCTTCAGATATTCAGACAAGAATCCAAACTGTTTGCCTGCCCTTAACTGAAAATCTTCAATAAAATCCTAGACCGGCTATCTCTGCCTCTGAAAATAGCAGCAGCATCAAAATATTTTTTAGACAGAAACCTTGGCAGAATATTATTTTAAGAAAGCTGGGATTAAATACACAGAGTGAAAATTATATTCACTAAGGCTCCTTTCAGGTCATGATCACAAAGGCTTTCTGTTCCCCAGAACAAAAAAAAAAAAAATAGAACCTGCACCAGTGCTTTATTTGTCAAAAATATAAAGGGTTAATTTTAGTTTTGGAAGGAAAAAGGTCTTATAGCTATCTTTTCAACAACACAAGGGCAATTTTAAGAAAACAGAAATCCAGGAAAAATAGTTTCCACAATGGAACCATCATTGTGCCCTGTTCTACATAAACAGGGCTTTTGTGGGAAATGACAACTTTTATAGCTTCACTTGCCCTAAGACGATTGTTCACCTGGTAAAACCATCTCTGTACAAATATGACCTCTGATTCAGCATTGCATGAAGTCAGTGGTCATGTTGTGCTTTGGATTGTCTGTTGACTTCCTTATCTGACCTGTGTTGAAGTATTCCCAATTCAAATTGCAAGTTTAGTTTAGAGGTTTCAGTTTGCAAGGTGGAAAGTAAAACAGCAACTCAGAAAATTCAAGTTAATAAACACTGTAAACAGTGAAGTTGTGGGTATGTAAGGTAGAAAGTCAACATTTCTTTAAATTATATCTAGTTTCATACACACCAATAATTTTTGAAACTGTCAAAATACCAGGAAGTTTACAAATACTCGTTCAAAATTCACTATTCATGGTTTGCATCTATGTATATTATTCAAATTAGATGCTATAATGTAAAATTTTAGAGTTGCCTCTGAAGCAGTTTATGGTCCTGCACTCTGAACAGTTTATTGGTTTATGTTCCTTAACATCTTGTTTTCATCGTATTCAGATGACAATATCCCATTCCTTACCTAGTTATTGGCTGAGATGAGGAGAGGAGTGAAAATGAAGAGGCTGTGAAAGAATCATCATATGTGGAGTTTGCTAAAGTCACTTATGACACTGGTTTATAGCAAGCATGAAATAATGGAGTTGAAGGTCTTAAGGGGAATGAGTAAGACTGGAGCAGAGCACTGACCATGGACTTCGGGCAAACAGACTTTAGAGGACTCAGGGAATACTTAAGCGTGATCCTATGGGAAGCACATCAGAGGAGAGGAGTTGCTCAGGAAAGCTGGTAGTTCTTTAAGGACAGACTACATCTGAGGGCAAGAATGATCCATTCCAAAACTCAGGAAAACAAATAGACATATCAGCAAACTGGTGTGGCTAAGCTGGGAGTTGCTGGTGGAACAGCATGAGGAAGAGGGAAGCAGGCTGCAAAGAAGAACTTTAGAAACATTTCCCAGACATATAGAAGTGCTGTCCACAAAGCTCAGCTGGAGGTGATGTTCACAGAGGACAGAAAGAGCAACCAGAAGAGCTAATTTTAGTAGGAAAAGGCCAAATAGGTGAGGCTGTGGCTGAACAGCATGTTTGATTTAGTGATGGTGAACACAGATTAGTCTGAGTTAGTCGATGCCTTCTCTGCCTCAGCCTTCATCACAAGGTCTCCCAGGCCTCTGCTTCTTGAGGGGGCTCAAGAAAGAGGATACAAACTGGTTGTGGATGAGTAAAGGTTGCTTCAGAGAAATTACAGAATGGCTGTGGCTGGAAGAAAATGCTGAAGGTGGTCTAGCCCAACCTCCCTGCTCAAAGCAATCACCTACACCATATTGCTCAGAACCGTGTCCAGTCAGGTTTTCAATATCACCAAAAATCGATATTCCACAACTTATCTGGACAACCTGTTCCAGTGTTTGACCACCCTCACCCCTCCAAAAAAAGAGTGGGGTTTTATTTATGTTTAAAGGAAATTTCCTGTATTTCAGATTGTGCCTCTTGTCTCTTATGCTGTCACTGAACATCACCGAGAAAAGCCCGGCTCATCTCCTTTACTTCTTCCCATCAGGTATTTATACACATTAGTAAACCCAGAGAATGAGTCCTCTTAGAGTACATCTCTGTGAGCATGAAGGTGAAGGTCATCAGGAATGGACAGAAGAGATTTATCAAGTGCAAATCATGCCTACCACACTGTTTGCCTTCTGCAGTAAAATAGACAACCTCATTGCCTTTCATAATAAAATGACTGGATTTGTGGACAAGGAAAGAGCACTAGACATAATTTAGCTTGACTTCAGCAATATTTTCTACACTGTTTTTCACAATATTCTTGTATCCATATGAAGGAGCTTTGGTCTCTGGGTAAAGAAGAATGGATGGACAAGAAGGTGAATAAAGACATGGTTGAATGGTCAGAGGGCAGTAGTTATATACCCTACCCAGATGCCAGAAACAAGGGGAATACTGCAGGAATCTGTCCTGGGACCTGCCTTGGTTAACAACGCTATCAATGAGCTAGACGAGCTTACAGACTCCTTGTTCTTCATATTTGCTCTTGACTCCAAACTGGGGGGTGGGGACAGCTCCTATACTTAAGCACAGGGCTGCCATCCAGAGTATTTCAAAGTGACTGGGGGAATGGTACAGTGGGAACCTTAAGGAATTCAACAAGAACAAAAGCAAAAATCTGTATCTGGGGCAGACTAACCCCTCCTAATGACACAGGCTGGGGATCAACTGTTTGAGAAGCAGGTCTGTGGGAAAGGCCCTACGCTTTTTGGGGGAAGTAAGCTGGACATTGGCCAGAAGTGTGCTCCAGAGGCAGAAACAGCCGATGGCATCCTGGGCTGCGTGAGCAGGAACAGAGCTAGAGTGACTATTTCCTCTGCTCAACACTTACTGGAGCACATCTGCATACTGCACCCAGCTTTCAGACCACAGTAAAAGGAAGACACCAGGGAACTGGAGACTGTTCAGCAGAAACCACCACTGTGGTGGGAGCTGGAACATTTGTGCTATGATGAGAAAATGGGATTAAGAAAATGAGAGATACCCTTGCCTTGGAGCAGAGATTACTTTGGAAGTACCAAACAGCAGCTGCAGCGCCTGCAAGGAGTTCACATGGGACAGAGTTGGGCTCATCACATTGGTAGAAGGGTAAGAGACAGCTGACATAAACGGAAAGTAGAGAGGGTCACAACAGATATAAGGAGAGCTGTTTTTCCATGAACACCGTCAGTCAAGACTGTGGCACAGGTTGCCCAAGGAGGTTGTGCAGTTCCTGTCCTTGGAGGTTTCCAATCTCTGAATGGACGAAGACCTGAGTAGCCTGGTCTGACCTCAGAGCTGCTGCTGCTGTGAGCTGAAGGTTGAACCAAAGAACTCCTGAGGTCCCTCCCAGTCTGAACGATCCTCTGATTCTCTGATGTGTGGTAAACAAGTTTCTTGTCATTTGGCAGAATGGGTCAAATGCAGTTATGGGAATAATTGCTTCATGACTTCATCTGTGACATTCCGACATTGTTCCTGTTAGAGTCATTAGAGTTTCTGACTTGTTTTCCTTGTTTCACAGTCATCCAGAGATCAAAAACAGACTCAGAAAGTCACTACAGAATGTATAAATAATAACTTTCTATGCTGCGATAACTCATATGGCAAAGACACTTTCAAGAGTGTACACTAAAATCTGTTCTTTACTCTGCTGAACATGTTCACTAGATCCTGAGCATGGAAGCTTTGAAAACATGGTTTAGAGTTCTACTTATTTCATTAGGGTGACATGCATTTGAATTAATTTGGTTTGACTTGATTTCTGGCAGACTGATGTATCACAGTCATCATTTATACTGAAGGTGGCAGTCTGTCTTCTCCTTTTTACGTGACTTTATTACTCAGTACAACAGAATTTGACTAATCACTGAAAACAAGTACAATTAGTCCACATAGAAATAAATAAAATTGCATATAAATAATATCAATGGAAAGAAAAATCCATGTATTTTAAACAAAAAAACTTCAAGCAGCCTTAGAAAAATATGTATGGACCAAGTCACAGGCAGAATGTGAACAGTGTCCTGCTAAAGCCTTGCTTTTCATAAACCAACACAGTAATGTTTTGTTCATTGTTGCCTTTCAAAGATGAAACAGATGAAAATAGTACAAGAGTACATTTATGTAACACCATGTCTTCTGAACATTGTCATCTTGTTCTCCCAAATTCTAAACTTTAATACTGACACGCACATGCGGATTGTGGGCATGGTGATTCATTGGTGCAAAATGAAAAATGAATCATCCCAAAATGATCATGGAGGAGGTGGGTATGGTGGTACAGGAGGGCACACCAGAGGCAGTATGCTGCACCATCTGAAAAACATGTGCAGGAATGATTGAAGTGCTCTCAGATGAAGTCTCTCTTTGAGTATTAAAATAGATTTCTCTATAAATCTGCCATATAGAAAAAGACATTCTACAAATAAATCCAAATTTTCAGTACAGAATAGGCATCTGGGCTTGTTTTCACATTTCCACTTTTTCAATTGATCTTGGTTTTTAAATAAGAGTGTGAGTGGAGTGTCACCTGTGATGTCCAGCAGTCTTACCTTGCACCTTGCACCATGAATGTTGTCATCTAGCTGTTGTAACTTATAATGAACTTATAGCATCATATCCAAAGAAGCCTGATGAAGAAATCTTTTTCAGTTATACATACCTTTTCTCTTCCTTAAATCTGTCAAGTCCTAGAAAGGAACAGTAATGTAAAGGGTCTGATCTCATGACCTGCTGTTAGCATGGGTTCATTTAACCTGACTGCCTGTTTTATTGTATATTTGTTTCTTATTTCCACTTTATTTCGCTGTAAATGTGCCTTAAAACCGACAGATGTAGTAATTGCCAGCGCATTTATTCCTCACCTGTAAGCATATTTCCCATTTCCATCACTTTTGGTGGTTCAGGTCAACTTTTGTGATACAGAATTAAGATACAGATACAAAATTAATACACAGTAATAACACGGTATTTTGAATAAGAAACATTAAATTTCCTTTTGCCTTTTTTTTTTTTTTTTTTTTTTAATTAAACAGGTTAAACTATGCTTTTTTATTCTTTCTTCTGTGGCTCCTCAAGATACTGGCATGAAATTTCTCAAACATACCCCACTCTAGAGAATCGCAATTAATATTACTTGCTCTAACAATACAAGAGAAAACAAAACCTGGTTAATTCTAGTTGTAGCAACAAGCTTCTCCCTAGAATAATTTTTTTATTCTTCCAGACAAAATTCTTATTCTTTTTTATATCAATGATTTTCATGAAAAAAATGCCAGTATTGGGCAACCAGGAATTTACACTCCTTGTGAAACAGCTGTGTCCATTATTGATCCTGCCAACTGTTTTGGAGTGAGATGTGAAACAGAAAGTGTTTCAGGAAATGTAATTTTCTTACATGAAATTATACTTTGCCCTAATATTCACCACCATGTTATTTAGGCAGCAAGGAACCCATTCAGGCCACTTTTAAGGCACAACCATAGTCCACACAACTAAGTACAACCAAAGGGAATCTGCAACAACATTTCCTACAAAGGCCTGAGACAGCTCCTAAAGACTTTACATATTTTTTCTCACTGAAAATGAGGGATAAAAGCATCTCAGGAAGGCAATTGATAAACCAACGGATAAACGTGGTTGGTTTAGGGGGATTCTTTTTGGTTTTTTTCAATTTTTACAAGCCTTAAACTGTAACAGACCCTAAAGCTCCATCTGAATCTGTTTTAGATCTGTTCATAGCCTCTATGACTGGGTGTTTTCCCTCTAAGCTTCTTTCAGAACTGCACTACAGCAAAGAACATAGCAAATCAAATGATTTTCCAACAAATTTTTTTCAGAAATTATGGCTTCATGTATACTGGAATATTGTTTAAACTTCTCAAAAAGGATCTGAAGGTGAGAAAGATATCCCAGGGTAGCTAAAAAGGCTGAGGCAGTGATAAGTGATGCCTAAGTCAAAGTCCCTACTCCAATCCTAATTTGCAATCAGGACTTTAATTTCACAGTCCAACATATCAGAAAAGTACATGCAAGGCTTCTAAAGTGGAGATGTCTTCTGCTGTTTCTCCTTGTACAAGTTCAGTTTAATTCAGTCACAGAAACAAGCAATAAATTTTCAGAGCAATAGCTGAATTTTCTGGGCAGCAGTAACACTGAATAGTGAGAGCATCTGAAAGAGTTCATGCAGCCCAGCCTGAGAGCATCTTCACAGATCTTGGCCTGGGCTTGGCCACTGCTCATCTGCCTCATCCTGTCCTGATTATGACAGATATGGTTCTCATGGGGTATTGTACAGATACTTCACAACAGATCAGTAAAGAAAAGAAAGATTCAAGATTTAACAAGATTTAATCAGTCTCTCATGTTCATGGTGTTAATTAGTTTTGTTTCTTACCTCAATCGGGAGATCCAAGACACAAAGAATCAGTAATATGAGAAAAGCAGCAAATAAATTCACCTTTTAATAAAAAAATGTAAAAGAACAGAGGTTATCCTAACAAGGATACTTTAAAGGAAATGGTTTGTTTATTTTTATTGTATCTATCCTGTCCTTTGTTCTCTCTGTTAAAGGGCAACCTCCGTGTACTCATAACTGCGCGGTGTAGAGAGAAGGGCATGGGGGAACCAAAGGAAATGAAATGCTCATCTGAGTCATACATGAACTTTGTCTTTCGGAATTAGTAAGACATTTTTATCTAATCTCTCAGATACTTTAAAGGGCTTACAAAAACATTGCTTACATATTCAGAGTTTTAAAGAAGCTTGCATTAGTTAGAAACCACATACATTATTTAGTCAGTGAATGCTATTTATCATAATACAGCAATCATCACAGTTATAGAGCTTTCCATCCATGAATATGTGATATACTATCTCTATGCCCAAGTACAAGTATGGCTAGATAAATGAGGCCAAAACCAATGAAAACAAAGTGCCACCATGCAAGTTTGGTACCTTGAAATCAGTGACAAATTGCCTGTTTGCTTGATTTCACTGGGACAAGGATTTCAACTAGAAATATCACCACAGAGTAAAAAATCCATCAAGTACCAATTGAAAATGCACATTAATTATTTCCATTTATGAGAGCTATAGTTTCTGATCCATTCATTTGGGCATTTCTACAACATATTAAAATGAATAACGTGTAATGTTTCAGAAAAGCAGTAAAACAGAACCAAAGAGCTTAGTCTAAATCTGATAATTTTAAGCACAACTTATTCATCCTACTCCTTGCTACATAATAACAGCATTGCTAGACATTAATTTCTTCTCTCTTTCCCCATCTGCATGGCTGCTGTATTTACCCTATGAAGGGCCAGACTGTTGAATACACACAGATTAGGTTAAATGGTGAGAAAATTGTTCCAGTGATTATCCGGCTTCTCAGATGTCACAATTATTTCAAAGATTCAACAGCTGCTTCATGTTTACCAGTTACAGCTACAGACTGGTCAGTAGAAAGAAAGATTGTATTTGAATTTTATTTTTTTTTTTTAATTATGGTACATTTCACTCAACTAAAAAGCCAATCAGAAGTTTTAGTTGAAATACTGAAGTCAAAAATTGAAGAAAGACCTTATTCTCAAACTTGAAAATCAAATCAAGTGTTTGGAAAAAACTTGAAATATGTAAACATTACTATAGGAGTTAGTGATCCATTTTGAAGCGAACCTAATTTCCAGAGATGCCCTGACTTTCTGCTGTTGAGTGAAAAATCAATTATTGGAAAATGTTCCAGGGAAGCACAGTTGTCAACACTAAGTGCCTCTGCTGCTGCTTTGTTTCTCCCTTCTGCATTGGTTTCAAATTACTTTGTCCATCTTATGACCATCCTCTATATATTTTTTTTTAGCATCATTTTGAGTATCTCTAGGTTTTGGGTCAGCCTGCTTAATTTTACCACATGTCAAACTGTGCAGGAAGAGGCAGGAGCATTTCACTGTGGTCAGACAGATTAAAGACAGCCTTGTTTGCTCTGAGCAATATACATATTAGTTATGAGCCTCTTTTTTGACAAAACAGTGGGTAGGTTGTTTCAAGGGAGGGAAATTTGCTAGAAATGGGCAGCTGAGAATTCATCGTGGCATATGTTTTAGGTACAGTTATTTCTGTACTGAGATTTGCAAGAAAGTTAAACAAAGTTCATTTCCATGATACACCCGAGAACCAAAAGGAGGGCATATGCACACTGAAATTCTGTGATTCTTTCAGGTTTTCCCAGGTGAGAAGTGTTGCATTAGCCAATGACACTATACCTGGCATAATTTATGGAGCTCCAGCCTGCCTCATTTGTGCTGCCTTTCCTGATCTTCCCATGGACTGCAGCAGATTCAGCTGCTGCATGGTGTGGTTTGTGTTTTCATGCCATTTTATCATCTGCAAGCCTCAACTTCAGATACCAAACCAAGTGAAGGGGAACAGGTGAGGTCACTTGGTTGTATTTACCACTGTACTTGCACTAAAGGGAGGCCTCTGGCTGAAGACAGCCCTTCAGGGATCAGCAGGTTGTTCTGCTCTGTTGCATTGAGTAAGTGGGATGGGGTGGGTGTGGGACCTTGTACTGCCTTTGAAACTGACTCTACAAGCGAGATTCAATATGGTGCACTTTCTTGCTTTCCTGTCAGCCTTCCAAAACACTTTTCGCTTATGTACCATTTCTTTTTCATATTTTGGTGTCTAAATATGAGCAATGTCCAGGCTTCCAGTACAACTATCCAACTGTACATAATACAGGTGATGGACTCTATGTAGAGAAGTGAGATAGTCTGTGATCCAATAATTTAAGCCTAAATTCCCTTCTAAAATATGGTCAGACAAATTCTACCCCACAACTCTTCCAATTTGTTGCCATGGTTGCATATTTATAGCTTGTTGCTTTTATATCTAATTTAGGAGCTTCTTTTCAAACATTTTCGTAGGACAGAAATTCTTCATAGGCAAAAGCTATAGGGGAAGTATATATAGGGCAGCTAGTTCTTTCCCATGTTTTTAGATGAAAGACAGTTTGTTCAGATATGATTTGGTAGGCTAATTCCTTCATAAGCTCACTTTAATATATCTTGAACCAGTAGAAAATATATTACTATATCATATTTTAATTAGCACAAGTAATTGTTCATTTAATTGGCAATCTCATCAGTAAAGAGCCTTTAAAAAGAAGATGTAGGCAGTTCCAAGCTTGTGTGCTTTTCCACAGTAAAATTCTCAAGGGCTATTTTCAATTAAATATTCTGTTAACTATCACGAGGCTTTCTGAATCAACTGATTTCACTTTTCTGCTCCAAGGTTACATGTAGTCTGGGCTTGTCTCCACCATTTTAGCTCCCTGTTAAAGGTATAAGGGAAGTAAAAGACTCAATCAAATAAGTTTAATAGATTTTGAAATTAAAGGGAACATTATGATCTTTAATAGCCTGACTCCCTAAATAACACAGGCTGTAGAAACTCTCCCAACAATTCCTTCATTCAACATAAAATGTCTGTTTAAACTTCAGCACATCCATTGGATAGTTATCCACTCTCAATGTAAAAACTTCTAGAGACGTAAGATTTAACATATCCCTAGAGATGTTCTATTTGGTAAATTACCCTGAAAGTTTAAACTATGTGCCAGACAGATTTCATCAGGTTTTCATATCATTTTTCATGGTAAGCAGAGATATTGACTCACCTCTCATAGAGTTGTTACTTGTAGATCACCAGCAGATCACCTCTTAATTCCTTTTTGAGCATCTTACATGCATTGATCTTCTTATTGTCCATACCACAAAAATGCTTTTCAGATAGACATAATTAATTAAGTTCTTCTCTGAGACTTTTCCACCTTTTTTTTTTTCTGGACATCAAAATGGGACCAGAGATGATGTATGCAGAGGTGAAATTTTCAATCTACTTCATCATAGTATTGTGCAGCTTGTATTTCAAAGATAACACTTTCTCTCCTAATTATAACAACAGTTTCCCCTAGGTTATCTATCAGTACAACTAAGCTCTCAGTGATGACATCAAATTCCCCTGTCAAGAGTTGTCATTATTCTTAGACATATGGAGCTCTACTTGCTTCTGTTAATTAACATTTTTTTCCAGTGGTAATCACGCTAGCAATTGATCCAGCCCACTATGTAAAACAGATATGCATTAAAAATTTTTACCAGTCTAGAACATCTCGACAAACTAGATTACATTGATTTTCTCCCACAAATTTACTAGAAACATTGAGTTGCTATGAAGAAAAACTCTGATTTCTCTGTCAAGATTGTACCTGAGCTATGATGATGTATTGGCAAACTGCTTTTATTTTTGCATTTAGCTAGTCTTCATCCAGTTTTAGTGATCTACTTTGATTTAGAGAAATTCTTTTTTTGACAACCATGTTCTTAAAGTTGAAGTAAAATATCTTGCAATATCTGCTGTAATTGCTGAGGGTTTTTTTGGCATTCCAATTTTTTATATCGTGTTTGTTTGGCAGAGATAGATAAAAGTAACATAAACCCTTTTTGATTGTCATTAGTTATTTCAGCATCCTTTTATTTTTATATGAATACCTTCTATATTAGACAATCAACTGAACTCACTGGAGCTTCAAATGTCCTATCTTTTAATGACTGGACACCAGATTTCTAAAAAATGTAAGAATGACTGATTTTGAACATAGGAGAAATCAACTGAATATTCACTACAAATAGCAAGAAAGCCATCAATAACTTCACTATATTTGGGGAATAAAGGACTGTTTCAGAAAATGAATACATTAGAAAAAATTGTGCTCTTTGACTAAAACTTGGAAAGAGGAAAAATAAAGGCTTTTCCACATATGACTTTAACAGCATTAGGCATATATGTGACCAATTGATTTAGTACAAGTATTCAGCATTTTCACAAAAATCCTCATTACTTTAACCTATTTCCAGACAAAACTTATGAGAGTCACATTATTACTAAGACCAGTTTTCTTGTATGCTTGTATAACATTAATGCCAATGTGAGTGAAAAATGATCTGTTCTTCATGCATAGTTTACAATACCATTTTTTTCTCTCTATTTTTCTTTGTGAAAACTGGTTAATTACAAAAGCTAATGGCCACTTGTCACCACTGGCCATGTTAGCAGCTCTGGTGGTTTGGATGGAGTTTTGTCACTGCTGCAGTTTCTCCAGATACAATCGAAAGGTAGTGAATTTCATCAGTTGTCGGTGTTGCAAGGTGTGTGTAGGTTTGCATTTTGGAGAGTGAAATAACATCTCAATTCTTATGATAGCACCACTTTTCTTCAAAGTAATAATGGGGGAATTCCTCCTCCTCAAGTGATAGAGGGTTATGATAATTTTTTTGTCAGTTTTAATTTATGACTTGTACCTGCATTCAGCAGTGAAGAAATACTGTAGGTCACTAAAGACTAAAACAACAAACCAGTGCCTGAATCTTTAGTCTCCTTTTTGTCTTTTTTTTTAAGAAAACAATGTTACTTGAGAAAAATATAGACCATTAAGGCAATAAAACAATTGTCTTCATCTTTGTAGTGAGTCCTGGTTATTTCATACAAAAAGATTAATTGGGTCCATTTTTACTTACCATGTTATAATTTTGCAATATAAAATTTAACTTAAGAAAATCTCTTCCTTCACCCTTGCATTTTTTCAACCAAAACTTTTCTCATGTTTTTTTCAAAATGTTAATTAAGAATATTCACAAGCATATGTGTCATTAGAGCTTTTTTTAAACAAGTTCAAATACAGAATACAAAAAACCTTCTTTTACTATTACTTCAAATACCAAAAATATAATCCGACTTTCATGGCTGTCTATATTCAGAGCTTTCAATTTCAAAGCTAACCTTCTTTTGGCACTCACCCTTACTTAATTATTTCTTACTTGAGGAGAATTTTTCTTTCTCCAGCTGAGGTGGCAACTGCATCATATTGATGTAATCCAAAAAAGTGGGAAAAAAATTTGTTATTTTTGCTTGGACAGATGTGGCTTTCCTGTTTCCTCAGTGGGCTCCTAGCAGGTAAAGACAGACGTACCAGTTGCGTTTATCAGAGTCCTTTAATCTCCCTCATGGAGGGAAAAACCGATAACCAGATGTGTAGTGGACAACGTGGCCCGACTGATCATCCAGCCCCCTTCTCGCCTCTCTCCTTTATGCCCTCTCTCCCTGGTGGGCAAGGCCAGAGGAAAGCCAATAGGCAAATGACGAGCCCGTGACAGCTGGCCAGTCCTGGGTGAACAGGGGAAGGATATGTAGAATGAAGAGCGGTGAGTGGCCAGACCAGCAGGATGTCCCTGGTGGTCTGCACACTACCAGAGACAGATGACTTGAGGAGACTCTATATAGAAAATATCACGTAAAGTAACAATGTTGTCTCTTTGAGGCAAACCCATCTGCCACTGCAATTACTAATTTTCTTCCACATACTGAGCTTCCTTTTGATTTTGTACGTTATATTCTTGTGTTCCATTAATTATTCTTACTAAAAGCAGAAACCCCCTTCCTTCAAAACTACAAAACAAATTCAAAAATCCCATGTCCTACAGGTAAGGTATTTCATAGTATTCCGTTTTCCCAGAACAGTACTTTGATTTTTTTTCAAGGGAGATGATATATAGTGACTTAGAGGTCAAGGATTTAGTGCTAAAGTATGAAATTTTGACTGCAAAATGTACTATTGACACCAGGAAATTGTTTGGTAAATTACTTTGTGTTTGGGTTTGGGATCGTTTTGTTTTCCTTCCCCCCCAGCATTTCTTTGTGACACATTAGCTGTCAAGTCTGATGTCCTGTTACCAGTGGTGACAAAAAACAGCTGTAGTTGAAAAGTACAAAGCTCTGTAGGAGATCCTGATCATCGTAGTGATTGCCACTTAATTTCAGGAGCCATGAAGACCTAAGCTTTGTATTCTCCTTCACATAAAATAGTTTAACAGTAAATAGTAATGCAATCCATGTGAATATCAAATACGATTTTGAATCCCAGCTTCACTGTCGTTAACTTTGCCTTCAGAAGAGGCCAGGTTCTGGATACCTACACTTTCAGCTACTGCCCTGAAAGCTAATGAAAATAAATAGTTTAGCTTCCTAGGAGTACCTAATTTCCTTATCTGCAACTTTAAATTCTTGGTTATCGAGCCAATTCACTGACTCTTTTCCAAACTTTGAGTTTCATTAAGGAAAAACAATCTGTTTGTTTTATATCTCTGGCTATTTATAATAACTTCAGTCATCTTAATTTATAATAGCTTGCAGTAATTTAGGCTGCTGCCAATTATGCTCGCTAGAGATATTTTAGCTGAAGTAACCTCATATGACTTGCTGTTAAATCATATCAGTTTACTTTTTACCTTCCAGTCCTCTCTATTTTTTTTTTAACTTTTGTCACAAGTATGCTGGTTTTACTGTGGTACTTTTGTTAGATTTTATTTTCTGTATGCAAGGATTTTTTTTACTTTGCATTTTATTTTACTTGGTTCTTTAAGCTGCTCTGGAGTAACTACCCATGCAGTCACTTGTATTGCACATTTGTTGAGTAATTGCTTGTTTCTGAGGTAGATTAAGCTATCTCACACAATCTTAAAAAGAACAAAATGTACACATATTGTACACACATGAAGACAAATTAGTGTCTTGTAAATTTATTGCATTTTAAATTTACTATGCTAACTCACACTGCAACAACAATGGTCTGCTCCCTTCATCTCCACTGTGTGGAAATTTGTGACTTTTTCAGAAGCAAATGGAAATGGATGAGCTAGGTGGTGGTACTGCACAATCACAAAGATTGGCAAAACTGGAGCAAAATAAAGATGTTATAAAAGAGGAAAATATTTCCATTATTCCGTTAGTATACTTTAGTGGTTTACACAGTCTCAGCAGCAATATTTGTATCCCTCATCATGCCTTTTTTCTCCTATTTGTTTCAGAACTTTGTCTTAATTCTGAATATGTCCCAGTTTCTCTCCTTGCATGTGTTATTTCTCAGATTATATCTGTTTGAAGGTCACCAGGTATATTTAAATTATCCTGTTTGCTCTTTCTCTGATACTTCTTCCTAGCCCAGTCTTCCAACGACATTTTAGGATTGGAAAAAGATCTTTTCTTTCCTATCTTCTCAGTAATAAACATAGTGACTTAAGTATTTCATAAGTGGGGTTTCTGCAGTGTTTAAGAAGGATGTTCTGCAAATACAACATGTGCTTTTTCATCTCCTAATGTGTGCAAAAAACCCCCCATTTCCTTGGATTTTTCACAACTTCCATTATGGACTTCTTCCTTTATGATAACTGCACAGCTTAGCAGCCTCTGCACATACCATGCTCCTGCCTACACTGAGCAGCTGAGCCTTTATGTTTGGAACCATGAAAGGCTTCCCACATCCTGTGGATCTTCATCATGGTACTAGATTGCACCTAATGTAGTTCTACTTAGCAGAAATATTATTTTAGCACAATCACCTAGAGCCAAATTCCTCCATACTATTCATATTAAGTAACTACTTACTCTATCAGTGGTCCCCAAGGTACTGCAAGCTCAGTGTAAGAGTGATAGGATATGGTTCTATATAGACCAGATATGCCTTCTATTTGGAAACAGTAACTACAAACTAGTTGGATATCTTTAATCAGTGCCCCTTGGGCCCACACCGAAATACATACATCAGGTTCACAAAGTTCCAGGAGGGAAGGAGATGTGTCTGATACTACCGGTGTGGTGGACCTGACCATTTATAACCTGAAAGATTTGACTCTGCTCCTCCTCTCACACTCCACATAACTACAGAGAGTTTGTAGCACAAGAACTTGGGTGCTGCTTCCTTCACCCTCTGTCCAAAATCTTGCCTGCAGTTTTCTACCAATTTCTTTACTTGATACCTCCTAAAAGAGCAAAAAATATCTTTGCAGCCACTCACAGAACCAATGTATGATGCAAAGACCATTCATGGCATAAACATACAAGAATATTTTAGGTAAATTATATGTAAGTTAAAAATTGTTTTATGCGGATAAATGTCTTTCCACCTGTCAAGATCCAATTATTAGGTTCTTAGAAATACCTCTGCCCGAATTAAGGTGCAAACGAGACCATATGCCCATCAATAGTATGGGTTTTATTTGATAGTAAATATGAGCGAGAGAGAAAGAGAGAAGAGAAAGGGAGGAAAAGGAAAAAGGCTGAGGGGACAGAGAAGTGACAGAGGCAGAATAAAAGAGTATCACTTCTCCGTGGGTCCCACTGGCATCCTGATGATTCTCTCCTGCCGGTCTTCTTGATGGTGAAGGTCCCCCAGAAAGCACAGAGTGCCCTGGGTTAATACACCCTCAAGCCAGGGGGTGATGTCTGGGCATGTCCCTGGAGTTTGCCATTGTCTCTTGCAACAGACTTTGGATCTGTTGCATCACATGTGGTCCTGTAGTGCAAGGCGTCCGGGGGGGCACCTTGGGGGGTCTTTGATGGTCTCAGCTGCCTCTCACGTGAAAGTCCCGTGGATTTTGGCCTGTGGGGTTGGGTTTCACACAGCTGGGCCAGTTTGTATAGTTGAGGATGGATGTTCAGTACCTCTGGCCAGAGGTTATGCCACGCACCCAAAAATCTCCTCTCCCCTACCACACTCGGTTGGGGGGTGAAGTTTGTAAGCCTGGCTTCTGTGAGCTGTGCTCCCCCCCACCCCAAACTCAGCCGGGCATGATTCTCTCAGCGCAGCTGGTGGTTTTGGCTTTTTGGGGATGCATACCTTTTCCCCCAGCCTTGTTTGTTTCAGGTGATTGAACAAAAGGGCTTTCCCTTTATCTAATCAGCAGTTTGACTTTCAGTCCAAAGTCCCAGTCTTCAGGGAAGCATCTCTGGTTGTTGCCTTTTGTAATATCAATGTTTGAGGCATGAATTATTTTCAGTCTCTGACACCACCTTACTTGATTAATGATACTACCTCCTCTCTTGTAGGAGGATCTGGTTACTCCTGGCAGCCTAGCTCCAGGCTTTATGCTGATACCTGCAGATTTGTTAGGTCACATCAGCTAAAGATGCTTTGAATTGTCAGTCTTAAACACTTCATGATGTGTCTTCATGATTTTCCAGAGATTGTACAAGAGGCATCACGTTCCCTTGGTTTACTAGCTGGAACGGGAATAGCACTACAGTCCGGTTGCAAACACTTCATTTTCATGAGAAATACACACAGCCAGTTCTTGTTTTCTTGAATAAAAAGGAAAACACAATTAAAAAGTTAGATACATGCACAAATGTTCTGCAGCCCAGCATATGTTGCCACAGTTCCTTTGTGTGTAGGATGCATAAGAACACAAATGTGGAAACGGGGAAGCAGGGAAACTGGGAACAGGGAGAGTGAAAAAAAGAGAGAGTACAATTTTCTTCTTCTGTCTAACCTTGTGCCAGAAGACTCATTTCCAAGTGACTATATGACACCATTTTGAATAACGTATGTGCTCAAAAGTAGAGTAGGGCTCTGTATAAAGATGGTCCCTTCCCAGAGGAAACCATATGAAAGTAAGAACTTCAGGATGGCTGTTCCTTGGCAAATGGATCTAGTGCCACTTGCTAGAAACTACCTTTCCTCCTCAATATTGCAGAGTATCCATTTTGCATGTGATACTACTAAACTTGCTGCAGGAAACAAAGTGCTGCCTGAAAATAAAAAATAACTTTTCTAGGATAAACTTGCTAATAAAATAAAAACCTTGATTTTTGCACTGAGTTGGTGAGTTAAAAATGCTCCAAATTACAAAAAAACCCCAAAGTTGTAGAAAAATATTTTAAAAGAAATTGATAATCCTCACATTTAGGGGAGAAGCAATGCCCACAATATAAACTTAGAACTGATACTGAAGTTTTTATTGAGCTTCCTTTTTTTTGGTTTTTTTTTTTTCCAGTATATTCCCTTTTAACTTTCACAGATAAAAGCTTTCTGTTCTTTTCATAGAGGTTAAAAGGTTTTTTGTGCTAATAAGAGGACAAAAAAATGAAGATTCCTCCTGACTTGACTTTCTTTTGATCTCAGACACATCCAAGTTTCTCAAGCATTGGAAGGAGAACAAAGTGGGACAGGCAACATGATGGATGAGGTACAACTAAGTCCAAGGTACAAAGAAAGGAGAAGATTTGTTTTGTTTTCTAATATTTCAACTTTATTCTGATAGTCTGCAATCAAAAGTCAGTACTTTCATCAAATTACAATTTAGGGTCTGTAATTAAGATATTTCTGAAGGGTAGATCCCGGTGAAAAATTGAACATTTTTGCTTAGTTTTTCTATCTTTTTTAAAACATCCTACCAAGGAGCTATATTTTTGAATTTCAAGAAATGAAACAAAGTCCTTGAAATACGTACAAGAATCACTCCTGAGTTAATAGTGCTAATTGCTGATAAATAGTGGTGTTATTTTAATGATATACTTTTTTTTTCTGTGGAATCCATACACCTTAGAAATCAGCCTAACTTCTCTCACTACACAGCTTCACCTGAGAAATATGCATTTTAACCTGCATGCTCAACAGCTGGATCCTGAGCAGCTATTTATACCATGGAATATTTTTGCTTCAACAGATCCCTTTCATTGTCCTCACCAGCCATTTTTGATTTTCTGATTAACAGGAATACACAAATTCTTATGCATTACAAACAATAATGCTTGCTTTTAGTACAGAATAGCACAGAAGAGCATGAAAAAGGATAAAGAAAGGTGTAGGAGACCTTGTTGAAACTGAAATATTAAAAGGCACTGAATCACTGATTGATTCTGTACTGGAATGGTCTGCCAGGAAAAGCAAAGAGGCTGTGGTCAGTCAAAGGTGCAATCATTTGTTCTCCTTGGATGAGTAGTACCATATTTAATGGAAACCTCAGTGTGCTGAACCACCATATCTCTTACCGAAAGACTCAGGAGCAATTAGAATGGGCTTGAGGGGAACTGCAACATCTTGTGAAATCTGAAGGGAGAAGATGGGAAGCTCCTAAGTTGCTTCAGAACTGTCTTTAACAGTGTCAACACATTTTTGCCAATCGGCATGATAGAACACAGAACACCTCTTTAACAGTTGGCTTCTGAAGAAGGATTCCATATCCTTATGTGTGTTTATAAAGGTTTTTATGTAAATATATTTTTCCACTTGTGACCTGATCCAATGGGGATGTAGTTCATGTTAGCATACCACTGAGCTCAAGTTAATATATTTGCTTCTCAACAGGGGCTAAATTCACAGGTACAGAAATATACAATCGTACTCCTGGTCCAGAGAGAGCCCCTGCAGGAAGATTGTTGTCTACATTCTTCTACAGATGCATTTGCTAAGTTATTCAAGTTTAGGTTCATGTGAAGACGATGGAGAAAAAGAGTACTTTAATGTGTAAACAGATAAGTAGAAATCTTAACATTTGCCATCAGATCTGAATTTGTTAGCCAATTACTTCTGAAGTGTTAGGGACAGTGTCCTCTCTACCTCTAAGATTTCTTATAAACTGAACAAATATTTCCCCCAAGACTTTATACCCATAAGTGTGAAACACTTGAGATTAGTTTGCAAGATATGAGACAAGTTTGTCTAATGGAGATCTTTCTTTTGCTGCTTTATGACTGTTAGTTTGTGGAAGGACTTTTTCTGTATTCTCCTGCATATAACAAGTGGCTTCTGACCAGAACAAAAAAATTAAGGAAGTTCAAACTACAGTCAAAATTCTCCCTTCTTATTTAAGTTCCCAACCATCACTGATGAATCTCTTTTCAATCTATATATTAAAAAACAAAAACAAAAACAAAAATCAGCATCATATATGATTGTGGGTTTTCTGCTAAAAATAATTGGAGTAGTGTTATACTTGGTCATAGCCATAGAGAGGAACTATAACATCTGCCTCTTTGAATCTTGAAATATCTGAGCAAGAAAAACTACTATTTATTGCTCTACTATTGAATGAGATGAAGTGCAAAAGAAACAGGAAATTTAAACATGGTTTTTATCATTATACTTCCCATCCTCTCTAAGTCAATTGTGATTCTAGGGTTCTTGCTTATTTTCTTCGGTTGGCAACACAGACTTTCTTTCACAAAGAAGGAGCAAAATTAGAGATTTTGCTCCTAAGATTCATTAATTTTCTAGTATAGCTAGATTTTTCCTGGTGCAGTGCCTGACACGAGGCTGTAGTTTGGTCCAAAATGCCATTGTCTGTTCCTAAATTTTGTCACTATTTTAAATTTTATTCCTTGAATTTACTTCTGCTATATGTCTTAGTTGGCTTATCTCCTTGCGCATAGACAAAAAAAACGCAGGGGACTCTGCCTGGTTTCACCAGAGAAAATCTTGGCTAGAATCCTCTAGGGAATATTGCCAAAGTCAAAAGAAGACTCACAGCAATGAAATAATTAATTTCTTTTCTTACCATGGATCAGTAATTAAGTATAAATGGATAAAAGCATTAGCTAGAAATGTAGAATTGTCTCATCTTGCATTTTTTTCAACATTTGACAAGTACAGATATTGCATTCTTGTGAGATTTAGTGCATGTTTCTAACAATTAATTGAACTTGTGGGAATTTTTTTTCAGTGCTAAAAAGAGGGCACAGTCACATAGGAAAAAAGTTGTTCCCAATTTGTGCTTGTTTTGGCTGGGGTAGAGTTAATTTTCCTCATCGTAACTGATATGGGGCTGTGTTTTGGATTTATGCTAGAAACCATGCTGGGAACACAGGAATGTTTTAGTTACTGCTGAGCAGGGCTTGCACAGAGCCTAGGCCTTTCCTGCCTCTCACACCATCCCACCAGTTAGTGGGCTGGGGGTGCACAAGGAGTTGCGAGGGGACACAGCTCGGAGACCTGACGCCAAGTGACCAAAGGGACATTTCAGACCATATGGTGTCATGCTCAGGATATAAAGCTGGATGAAGGAAAAGAAAGGGAAATGTTTGGAGTGATGGTTCTTGTTTTCCAAAGTCACCATTACCTGTGATGGAGCCCTGCTTTCCTGGGAACGGCTGGACACCTGCCTGACCATGGGGAGTGGTGAATGAATTCCATGTTTTGCTTTGCTTATGTGCACAGCTTTCACTTTACCTTTTCAACTGTCTTTATCTCAACCCACGAGTTTTTTCCCTTTTACCCTTCTGATTCTCTTGCCCTGATGCCATTGGGGTTGGAGAGGGGCAGGAAATGAGCAAACAGCTGTGTGGGCTGCTTGGCAGACAGGAGTAAACCCCGACATAAACCATAAAGAAGCATAAAGAAAGCCACAGCCTACAAAATCTTACATGCACCTGCAGTCCAATGGTTCCATATACTACTTCTCCTTATAAATGATGCAACTCATGTGGGAGGTGTTGCTAAAGATATCAATATCCTTTACAGGTATAAAGATATCTGGAATTTGTTTAATTTTTCCTGATCCTATAATCAGTAAGTACCCTCTACTTTATTTTCATATGTTCAGGGTTTAAGCAGTTTTGATCCTGAAAACTTCAGTAGTGCTATGTCACAGGAGATGGTATGTAAATCCTCTGACATAAAATTTTAAATTGCAGGTTGTATGAACTACATACAGTATTTCAGACCACTAGTTTGAATTCGCCACAGTAAACCTTACATACAGTATGAATCTGTATATCCACAGTCCTACAACATCCAAAATAACTGTCAATAGCCGATTTGACAATACTCAAATCTATATGGGCCTGGTGTCATGATTAAAATAAATAAAATGAACCTAGCAAATATTTGCGCTTCCTTGAGCTACAGAGTTTTAAAAAATCAATGTCCTATGGCAATAAAAGTCTTTTACATGAAATTAAGAGGAGTTTCTCTTGGTGAATACTTGTCTGCATTCAGCAACAATAGTGTTAATCCAAGAATATACGCAAAGAGATGAGAGAAGGAATAGGTAAAATGTTATTTTTACTCATATTGATTTTTTGCTTTACATCACATTTGCCAGTTATTATGGGGTTTGTGCAGTTGAAGATGACAACTAAACATGCTATTAGATTTTCTGCTGAGAAATTATATTTGTGATTTTTTCTTACCTAAATATTTTCCCCTTTCCACTAGGTCTTGATGATCCTACACCACTGTTAGACATTAATGAAATCAAGGAATGTTTTGAAACATGATATTATTTAGCATAGTTTAAGGTATGATAACTTAATACAAGCCACTTTATCTTTTGAGAGAGGAGTAAACCCATGTGAATAGGAGACTGATTTTTTTTTTATGACATTATCTTACTGTGTTAACTGCTTAAATATTTTTTCACATTTCTTGAGAAAATGTTTTTATTGTCATACATATCACACTGCATGTGTCAAAACAGTTTATGGACTTTCACACTCAGGAATTTATTTAAAAGAAAAAAAACTCTTAGCCCTTTCATATTCAAAAAAAGTGTTATTCTTGTCTTTTATTAAATGAGACATACCAGAATCTGAACAGAAGAAGCTGTATGCTCACCTTCATGCCCTCTTTAAGTAATGAGTGTTTGGAACTTCAATACCTGGTTTTGCTCTTCAGTATCTTTTCTCTCATCAGTTTCTTTAAAGTAACTGTTTTTCTATTATTTCATCCCATCACAACTTTCAAATTATGTTATCAGATCCCTTTCTTTCTTCATTTGTATCCTCTTTCTGGCAATTCTTCTCCGACTTAGAGAAAGCTGCCTCTGCTGTTTTCATAATTTCTTTTTGTTAAAAAAATATTTCAATTTGATAACAAGTTATTTTCCAGATCATAGTGGCTATATCAAACATATACTTTAAAGCACAATTTGCTGAGTTCTAGTCCTTATGTTAAAAGTGAGTTAAGCCAAGCCACTTAACGTACTAGCAAAATAAAACCAAAAACCACTGATAGGTTCTTGCATTGGTTTTAATATCAAGGCCTCAATTTTTTCTCAGAGTGGTTACAATATTGATGTTATTCTATGGAATAGCAGGTACTTAGATTTTTGCTTTAACAGATGGGAAAGTAAGTTACAGCAGCTTGACCGATGCAAGTGAGAAACTGTACCAAAATCTATTAACTGCAGGTGTGGCAGGGTGGGGGGCTTGTTAGATTATATTTAGTGGATGAAAAGAGACAAACACAACTGTTGTTTTTTCAGATTTCTTTTTACCAGAGCAATTAAGATGACATTTAGTTTGTGCATGCCTTATGGTTCCTTCACAACAGAAGTGATAGGAAAGCTCTCCAGAGCATTATGGAAGAGCAAGAGTTATTTCCAGACCTAGCCTTTGGGAACAGACTGTCGTATCTGCCATGAAATTTGAGTTTATCCTGACCACTCTGTGTCCACAAGACTGGGAAAGGTTGTTGACCTCCTGTCAGGTTTTCATCTGAACTGTCAGCTTCTAAAAAGCTGTGCTTATGTCCCAATGAAAGCAGAGTTTACCAGGTTTTCTTTGCTTTTCCTCTGTAACAGAAACAATGAATAAATCAGGCCTGTTAGTGATGGGGAGATTTTAGGATGTTAACTTGGTAGGGGAAATTTATTTATTATGCTGTTAGGTGCCAAATGGTCACCTGGAAAGCATCACTACATTATCTATAATGATTGAGATACCTTGCAAATGAGGTCTTGTCTGTTTATGATGAACACTACAGATATTGATGAAAAATATGGGGTTGTTAGTTTTATAATGTTCTCTAATATAACTCAGTGGGATCATGAACACATTCCTCACAAACCTTTTTTAGACATAGTTGCATGCACTAATGTGATAATTTCCTTATATTAATATATCAGGGACAGAGTTTCAGATTTGACTTCACAGAATCACAGAATTAACTCTGTTGGAAAAAATCCTTCAGCTCATCAAGGTCCAGGACTTACCCCAAAGGACCATTTAAGACCATTCTTGAAATCTGCTCCCAGAAGCTTTCCACATTATCAGTTTCCACCTTGCCTGGGGGGAGCCTTGCTGTGGTAGTTTATTACATACATATAGAGGTAGCCGGAGCATATTCACCTGCCTTGTGCATGGTGGCCTCACAGCTCAAACACCAGAAAAGCCTTACAGTATTCATACCTGTGTACAGCCTCACAGAGAGTCCTGGCAGCAGTCAAAACCCACTGCTGTAGCTCAGTTAGTAAGCATTGTTAAGCATTTCTTTTGCACTAGCATAGAAGGACAGTCACACACCTCAGGAGCCAAGGATAACCCATTAGAGATGTATTCGTACATTGGACTAGGGAAATTGAAGGTATTATCTAAAATAGCATCATGAAAAGCAACTTGTAAATGCAAGCTTTTAAATCAAAATATCTGGCTATGGTTCTGCCTTAGTAAGCAATATTGTCCATACTGTTTTTAGCTGAGGACATGGCTAGAAACACTACAGCAGTGAGAGCATATCCATTCAATTAATGGAAAAGCAGTTCAGAAATTGAAAAAATGACAGATTTCTGGCCCTTAGACAGAACAAATAATAATATTAAAAAACTCTACTGTGTTTGGCAACTGATTTCTGCCTCTGAGCCAGAAGCAATATATCAAATTTTATCATGTACCACCGCAAGTACTTCAGTATGTGGAGTCATGACTTCTGGTGTCATTGCTGACCTGTTACTCCTCCTCATCACAATGTCACCCTCTTGTTTATAGGAACAAAACAGTTTTTGTGGCTGTACATCAGTCCAGATTTCAAGAATGACTAAGGGGTTTGGGACAAGCTAGTATGGAAAATGACTGTTGATCAATTAAAGATCAGTTAAGAAACTTCATATATTTTCATGGATAATTGAAAACCTTAAGCTCTAGAAACTGCTTTCATTTACCCTATGGAAATTACCAAGAAAAAGATGATTTCATAAGGACAAGTGTGGTAGGTTAACCTTGTCTGGCTGCCACCCAGAGGCTCTCTCACTACTTCTCTCCAGAACACAGACAGAAGATGGAAAGGTCATTGGTTGAGACAAGGACAGGGAGATCACTCACCAGTTTTCCTTATGGGCAAAACCCCCTCGACTCAGAGAAGATGACTTTAATTTATTGCCAATTAATAACAGAGTAGGCACAGAGGGATGTGAAATGAATGTTGTGGTCAGACCATAATGCTAGCCTCTACCATTCCTTCCTTGTCCAGAATGGGCCCTTTCCATGGTGTACAGACCTTTGGGAATGAATTGCTTCAGTATGAGTCCCCCAAGAGTTACAGTTCTGTCCAGATTCTCGATTTTGTGTGGACTTCTTTCTACAGGGTGCAGGTGTTGACAGGAGCCTGCTCCAGCATGGGCTTCCAATGCACTCCAGCTTCCTTCAGGACATGTCTGTTTGCAGCAGTGTCGGGTCCTCCAGGGGCTGCAGGTGGATCTCTTTACACACCTGGGGGGTTAATGCAATGTTTATTCTTCAAAATCCACTATCTTATGGAACTACACAATACTTAGTTTGTACAATCATGGTAAACATTAACCAAGAATAACTGGAGAGTAACCAGCCCAGTTATGCCAACTTTTCACCAGTTTACCAAACAGTCAAGTGTGACTCTGGGGTCACCAATCACCAGGCACAACCAAAGAGACCCCTGGGACAGAAGAACACATGCACTGATGGGAAGGAACACATGACAATGATTTTGGGGAAATGATTATCATATGTATGTTTCCTCTGGAAAAACCTATGAATATGTATGTAATATAAAGTTTTTATAAAACAATTCCAGGAGCTTTTTCTGTACTCAGCATGCACGATATTTTGGAGGAGATACCCCTTTGTGTATCCATCTGAATAAAGAATGCCTGCTTCTTAATACTACATTGGTGTTAAGGACTTCTGTTTTCACTGGTTTTGGTAACAACACCTGACTGGAATAACCAGTAGTTTGGGAAGAAAGTTTTGGACTTCTTTTACCTCCAAATTTGGTTCCTCCTGAGTGGTGTCTTTTCAAACATAAAGCCTGACAGTTGAAAATGTTTATGCTGACAATAATTGTAATTTCTTTTTTTCCTTATAAACAGTTTATGTCCTTTAATTGTCTGATGGCCTTCTTTAAGAAGTTTATTAATTAAACATAATGTTGTATTAACCCATGTATAAAGACTGATGGAATTAGAAAAATGTAAATAATTTGCATTTTCATCAGAGTGTTCTGTAGTATCTTGCTGGAGGAAGTAAAGTAATTTGTGACTGGTAGAACACTCAGAATCACTCAGAATCACTCAGAGAGGTGGAGAAAATAAACAGAAATTTTTGTTTCTCAACAAGAAATTCAAATGATATGAAAGTAGAGTACAAAGCTAGATAACAAATTATCCACTTACAAAATATACCGTCATTGCAAGAAAATGCTTCAAAATGTGCTAAGTGAATTCAGCATATTGCTGCTCAAAGCATAGTCCTTATGAAGGTGGCTGGAGCTGAGAAAAACATAGGTCTTGTCGTAATATCTTTTCCCAGTTGCAGAAAAAACAGCTAGCACACAAAGCACAGCAATAACTAACTCTTGACTGGAGGACATGAAGATCACTGGTCCTTTGTGATTGATGTAAGGTCTGACCCCATTAAGGGTTTAAAATTATAAGAATAATTATCTATTGCTTATATCACAATCTGAAGTAGCAGAATTTTCTTAGCCACTTTAATAATTTGTGTTTATTAAGGGAATAGAGCAATTCTCCTATGACAAAATGCTAAGAGAATTGGGATTGTTCAGCCTGGAAAAGAGAAGGCTTCCAGTGCTGGAAGTGAGTCTACAAGAAGAATTGATAGAGACTATTTATAACGGCATGTTCTGACAGGACATGAAGGAATGGGTACAAACTGAAAGAGAATAGGTTTAGATTAGATGTTAGGAAAATATTCTTTAATGTGAGGGTGGTGAGGCACTGGATGTGGTTGCTCAGAGAAGTTGTGGATGCTCCATGCTTGCAAGTGTTCAAGGCCAGGTTAGATGGGACTTTGAGAGCCTGAACCTGGTCTAATGGAAGGTCTCCCAGCACACAGCAAGAGGGGATGGGACAAGATGATCTTTCAGATCCCTTCCAAGCTACACCATTCTATGATTCTATGAGTCTATGATAATGACAGTGTCATTTATGCATTTTCCCTGAAGATGACTTCAGGGTTTAACTTCTGCATTTTGAAAGTAGGAACGAACAGGCATAAAATTCACACATATCAACTTCTCTATAAGATGAGACTATCAGGTAATTCCAAAACCAGGTTTGAATTGTTCAAATCAAACATGAAATTGTTGTGCCAAAGTTGAGGACAACTTGAAACTTTCCTGCACACAGCTTAGTATGCATTTGTCATTTAAACTGTTGTACTAATGCTTTGCATTGCTATTGAAATGAGGTGATATGTCTATTGAAGGAACACTATTATATGCGTGTTCTTTCACATCTCTGAAATACTGTAACTAATGAAATTAGAAATATTTCTTGGTATTCCTGTAATTAAACAAAAAAAATAAAATCACAGGCAGCTTTATTTCACACATTTTTCCTTATTTTGTACACTTGATATTGAAAACATAATAGTTCTTTTTTTCTCCCGTATTACTACTTATCTTTTTCTTTTTCCTTTTTTTTTTTTTTAACTGCAGCAATGTATTTTTCCTAAATCTTCAAACAATTTAGTTCAAAACAAAGAGATATCTTTATATAAAATCTTACTAACATCTATGTGGATTGGTTTTCAGTGGGAATGACATTTGTAGCTGCAGCATTCCCCTGTAGTGGGAATGACATTTGTAGCTCAAGCTGTAGGTTGAACTATCTGAGGCAGCAGCAAGCAGCCATCCTCTGCATTCTCAGCAGTAAAGGGAAAATGGGAAGAGGATCTGGAGTTTGATTCCAGATGAGGAAAAGGAGGCTTCCCTGATAAAGAAGGAACTTTCTACTCCACCCACCCCATTTGTCCCCAAAGTAGTCCTGCCACTGGAACTGGCTCTCAGTTTCAGTTACCTTGATTTGTGGGATTAGTAAATTAAAAAGGGCCAGAACTCAGGTCTGTAAGCACTGCCCTGGGGGCTGTCTGTACTGATTTATTGCTAGCATTCTTTCTGCTGTGTTTTTAAACAGACATCAGACCACCGTGCAGAACACTCACTTAGGGTTCAGGGAGCAGTAATTTGGCCAGGGATGATTCTGAAGGCAATCTGGATAAAGCCACTCTCTTTTGAATGAAAAGGTGTCTATTCTTATCACATCATGCCTTACTGCTTTTCTCCTGGGCCAGAGAATGAACTCTGTGCATCTTTCCAAAGTGCAAAAGGCTCATCTATAAACCACTGAATTTATTCCATTTTATTTTACACAGAGTGGTGTGGAGAGCACTTACACAATCAAATATCTGTGGATCAGAGGGGATGGTAGTGTCTGCTCTGGGAGCTGTAGTAAACAGTTAACAGTAACCCAATTGCCCAGTTGATCAGTCTCATTCCAGCAGAATGACACAATCCCAAAAAAGAACATCTGTATGTAGACTAAATTCCAAGATGAAACACATATACTTGAGAATTTTAAAGCTTTTAGAAACCAATCCATAAATGGAGTATTTAAAAAGAAAATTAAGTGGTGTTTCCAAAGAGAAATTAAGTGGGCTTTTAGCACATGAATCGTAACTTTGATCCAGTGATCACTATAACATTTAACATTAAAGAAAGAATTAAGCAGTTTACATTGTTTGTTATTCAGAAATTGTCCCTAATGGTGGCCTGGTAGGCAGGTCATCTACCTAGAGTTTTTATCAAATATTTACTTGTTAAAATTCATAAAAATGACACTTACTACATTTATTTATGGCTATTGACAGGTGTGTCTAATAAGAGGGACAACAAACAACTCTATATTATTATTATTTTTATTCAATCTGTAACATGTTCAGGGTAGCAATTTGCAAGCATATCATTATGGCTGATGTTGTGCAGGGTCCCCAGAACAGTTGCTTCTTAACTTTGATGTAAAACCACAATGCCTCCACTGATGTAGGTGGAACCACACAGATCTTTATGCACTGAAAAATTCTTTCTTTTGCTCATTATTTTTACAGTGTCTCCTGTCCATGAGGAGCTTGCTTTCTGGTAGCATTGTCAGGAAATGAGAAGGAAAATGAAGGATTGAATACATTTTTCCTCATATAACTTGCTTTTTCTGTGTATTTTGCCTCTTTACTTCAAAGGGGCAGATAGTTAAGGGACCCAAATAATGTGTGTGTGTGTGCAAGTGTAAACATGGGGGAACAGCAACCATATGATAGGGAACATTTCTGAACGCCAGAAAATGAATGACAAATCCAAAAGTCATACTAATAATGCCAGGAAGAGTTAGATGTGCAAAAAATCCCATAAAACTTCATTTTTGTCAAAATTTATCATGAGCATAATTGAAGACATTTAACTGTCTCATGTAATGAACATTCAGTCTCCTAAAAATAATTTGTTCTGCAGATAATTACCACTTGGCTGAATCATTGTTTATGGCTATTAGATAATTACTCAAGTGTACAGCTTTGGATATATAAATCTTCTGTACATCCTGATGAAGAAGATCAGGCTAAGTGCTAAATATGCAAAATACAATATTCAATTTACTTACCATATTCTGGAGTGGTAATAGTCACCAAAATAAATGGTTGGTTTTCTGCTTTCATTACCATCTTTTTTTATTGAAGGAAAAGATATTACATTAGTAGGTTTCACTTCTTAACTTTCTGAGTGACATTTTGTTTTTCCCAAGGGAAAACAGGTGACACATAAACTAATAAAAGATGTGTCCAAGCTAATGAAAAGAACTGAAAGAAGACCTGTCAATGAAATAGAGTACTGATTTTTCTTTGGCAGTCATGTTAGTCCCTCAGCCCTCCTTTACTGTTACTTTTGGCCTTATCAGTTTTATATTTTATAAAATGCTTTACCTCCAGTTAGCAATCAGCATCCCTCAAAGAAGGCATTTCTTTCCCTCAAAAAAACCAGTTTCTTGGTATCAGCTTGTTGTTCTCAACTAACCCAGCCTGCCTAATGTGATCCTCATTCTTCTGTGCTATCATTCAGGTGTGATTCTTCCTTAGCCTCAAACCTGGCATTCTGTCTGGTTGACTGAATTTCAAGGGGGATTCAACTTGCATATTATTTGGTTTGGTTTTCATTAGTACAAAGTAGTGGATATTGTTTGGTCAACCAGTTCATGTTTAAGACTCACTCAGGCACAGAAATCGTTGGAATACAGACATGCCTGAGAGTTTATATCTTCATTATTTGTGTTCCTGCACTTGAATTTCAACTTGGGAACTCCCAAGGTAAAGCATATTTTAAATCATTTAATTATTGAGGAACAAGAAAGGGTAATCAGCACAAATCTACCAATACATGGAGAGGTATGATCCACCTGTTTAATAACTGTTGGCTTCCTCCTTTTTGTGTATCCAGACAGTCACATGAGCACACACCCTTCGGTGTATGAATGGTGTGTTCAGCCAGTCATCAGTGTCCTATTGTGCAGGTGTCACTGAGCTGCTTTATGAGGTGCTCCTTATGTCTCCAGGTATCATTCTTATTAAAGGCACCCTGTACAAAAGCTGCAGTTAAAGTCACAGGGTCATAGAAGTCTACATTTGTTACAAGCCAAACTTCACCATAAATGCTTTTTGTTAGATTTAGAACAAAACTACAAACTTTGTGGAAGCTAGGAAATCTCATTAAAATGGAAATGTAAACATTAGGACAAATTAGCATGGCTTGTCTTAGAAAAGCACGTAATTAGCTGCATTTCTCAGCTTCAGGCTAGCCATACTTTATTTACACAGCGTCACAGTAGTTTAGCTTTTTGAAAAGCTAAAGAGTTAAGAAAAAGTTGCATCATTTATTTTCTCGTCTTTTCCTTAATCAGTCAATGCCATGGTATGTTTCAAATCATTCAATATCCAACAAATGATATTTATCCCATCTTACCACAAGGGTTGTAGTATTTTCTTGTTCTCATGCATAGCTGGCACTGAGCATTTTCGACAAAAAGGAAACAATCTTACTAATTAGGATAATTTTGTCCAAAATAGCAAATACTTTTGAAAGAAATTTCTGTGCTGCATTTGAGAATGAATTCCACAGCAATGATCAGAGAGCAATAACATATATGTTTGTTCCTTTTCGAATTAAAATCTTTCCTTTATCATCAAAAGTCTCATTGAACAAAATGGAAAGAGAGGGAAAGGAAAATAAAGTCTGGAGTGAGCAATTTGTTTAAGGTGATAACAGTTAAGTACAAGACTTTCCTGAGAATTGTAAGTTTCACACATGGATTGATTGCGTGTGGAGGAAGGTGGAAGTGAATGAACAACACTTTTGCAAGGTTATTTTTGCAACACCAGCAGTAAAACCAGGGTTGCTGGGACTGAAATGAACACCATGACAGACTAGGAAGGAAGATCTTCATGAGGGAACCTTCACGTCAGAAGGAATATCCTCTTCCACCTGTCATTTCTCCCCTCTCAACTCTTCCTGCTTGAAGAAAATGAGAGGAAAAGGAGTACGAAAGAGAATAAAGGATAGAGGAAGGATGACAAAGTTCTCTAAATCCATAATTACATTGCACCAATGCTTCTTGTGTGCAGGTACAAATGACCAACCTAAAGCAAGAGTATGGAGACAATTCTTAGCAGTGGCTTAGAAGGCCTGTGACCTAGTCTTAGACTGCAGTATGTGTCAGTGTAGAAGTGATGAAATGCACAAAATGACTGTCTTTGCCCAAGCTAAGGCCAAATCTTGAATTCTTATCCACAGTGATAAATATCCTGGTTTTCAAGCTGGTAAACTCAAGTCAGTATGACACTTTCTGGGGAAGGCTACTTATTTTGAGCAAGATGGCATGGATCTGACTCTCAGGAATAATTAAAACTGCTGTTTATAAAAATCCCAGATCTTCAGCTAACAACTCAGTTGTTTTTAAGCCGTAATTACCCACACATACAGAAAATGCTAATAACTTACCACCTCACCTCTGACAATACACTGCTTTCTTCCACTGTTTCACAACTACTCCCTTCTCCTCTATTATTTCAGTAGCAGAAGTTAAAATTAAAGCAGTTGTTTTCAGCTTCCAAGCATCTTGATATTTCCAGTTTCTGTTTCAGATTTTTGTTGAAAAGTTCATTCATGTTTTCTACCTATCCTGTGTTTTAACTAAAGTAAATTACTTCTTCCTGTAAACCTTAGCTTGATGAAAAAAAATTTGACAGGTCCAAGTCTTAAAGAGTTGCCTGAATGAGTATAAGGCTACATTGGCACTGAGAATTTCAGAATAAGGTCAGACTTGCTGAATGAGAATTGAAAGGTCTTATTTCAAGTCCACTTACTTGGAAGTAAATTGGAAAGCAAAATGAAGCTACATCTCCCAAAGAACATGGAAGGATGCATATAATTTGGAAAAGTAGTACCACACTGAGGCAACCTATTTGCATCCTAGTGGATCCATATCATTTGGGAGTGTAAAGAGAAGAACATTACAAAAACTGACTTTCTCTTCTATTGCTAGTTGCAGAATAATGCTAAAAATAGTCATCTATTCAGATATCTGTACTATGAATTTTTCCTGGGGCTAATGTTTGGAGGCCTTTTTCCTCATGGCTAAGACTTATCCAGATTTTGGTAAGCCATCTGTTGAATGAAAGAATATTGAGCTCTTTCCAAACTGCAGGGATAGTAATTCCAGTAGTTAATAACAAAAGATGAAATAATACATACTGAGCTAGGCTAGCAGAGTAATTATCGGCTCTTAATAAAGCTAAAGTAGAGGATAATAGACAACTTATTTTAAATGAAATTATATCTTTTTCCACCAATGACAGCCAATTTCTGGACAATACCACCACATATGAGTCTGAGTACATTTGTCCACATTCTCTTAAACATAAATCATTGCTGACAATGACACTAACAATATAGTAGGAACATCCTCAATCTGCTTAATGGATGAAATTCAGTTTGTACAGAGAGCCTGAATGGGGCTAGGCAAGAAATATGACCATTGTAATTTTAGATAATGAAATAACAAGGGATTCAGAATATGGTCAGAGAATGTAGGCTCAAATTTCTCTTGAATCTGACACACTACTAGTCAAACACTTCTTTTTTTTTCCTTTAACAATTTTCAGAATTTATACTGTGGGCATATAGCCATCAAAACAAAGCAAATTAATTGTTGTATGTTACATGTTGCTGTAAATTGCCTGTGAACTTCAGGAGTTGAGCTTACATATGTCCCCAAAACACTATTTTTTTTCCTTTGCTGAAGTTTATTTTTACTTTTGGCACAGTCTTTCCATCCAGGATTTGCATATTAGACTGTCCTGAGAACCTCATATAAAATTTTAACTCCTGTTGAAACCAAGGATTTTGAGATGACTCAATAGCAGAGGGAAGTGCAAGTCTGGGGCTGATTCTAGGAAGGGCATTTCTGAGCAGACTCATCTGCCACTGACCTCTTGGGAAGGTGGGGACATGGCTGTTAACATAGCATAGACATTCTCAGGGAGCAGGAATGTGTGTCAGACTGGGGGAATAGTCAAAGCTTTGGAGAATTTGGCCTCTTTTGAAAACATTATTGATGTCATTTTATTTAGATCCTGTTACTAAGTAGCATTGAAGAAATAAATACTTTCTTAACTCAAGTGTATAATTCCTCTCTTATCTCCATGTATATGGCATGCTGCATAACATCTCCTCTGTTTTCAGAAAGGAACTGGTTCTCCCAGATTTGGCTTTTAGGATACAGTAAAAATCTCATAAGCCTTGCTTTCTTTGCTTTTTCATTGAAATTGCTGTTTTTCCATTGAAGTTCATACTTAGCCAATTGTACTATTTTTTGCTTTCATTTGTATTATGAAAGTTACGTAGACAATTCAAGATGCAAAAAGGAGCTTTGAAGTAAACGCAGGTGGTCATATTTTCAAATATTTTCCCAATGCTGTAAAAACTGGGGATTTGTAAAACAAGATGTTAAAATGTTAGTGATCTACTACAACAAAAAACACCGAAAGCACCAACCACATTATAATGGAGATTCATAAGCTGTATGGAACTTTGAAAATTAGAAAATTTCCACTCACACACTTGTGGTGAAACAAATGTGAAACCAAATGGAATCTGCAGAAGATCACTTTTTGCATAGTTTACTATAATGATATTTCCTTGCACAAGCTCAGCCAGTTTCTTTCAAAGTTAAGCCTAGAATAGGCTTAATTCTGAGCCACATCAAATCTGTTTGTGATGTATCTTGATGAAGTCAGTAGAATTATGTCAGTGTAAATTTGGTATAAGAACCCCTAAATTTAAGTTCTGGTATATATAAACTGCTATGGAATTGTTTATCTAGATCGTTTATGAGGGACTTTTAAGGACATTTTCTTCTAAAAATTACTTCATTTTTAACACTGATGTCAAAAACTTTCTGTGATATTCAGTCTTCTGAGTTAAAATTCTTTTATTCATGGGCTCATATATATTAAAATCCTGTATTTCTGTCACAGAAATGCTTTTTTGAGAAGGATTCTAACCACAGAAGACTTCTTGGTAAGAAAATGGCTAAAATTTAAATCTGAATGGAGATGCAGGAAGCAAATGGTAGGAGAACTGCTTCTTCCTCTTGCATAAGTATTGGCTTACCATCTCATCTTTTTAAGGACTGCAGAAATTATGTCCAACTACAGTCACTACCTTTTGTCATAATGTTGAATCCTCTTACTGAAATATACTGAAATGCATGATCTTTTCCAGAATAGCTGTTATTACACATTGCTGAAATACTAAGATTTTGATTTCCAGAAGTATTCACTTTCTATTTAAAGTTTCTGTCTTTTGATACCTATACTCTTGTAATTTCAGACTTCTACTTCATTCATTCTGAGTCCAAATCAATGCCATTTGTTTTAAATTACTGTAGAGCTTATATAACTCTTCTCCATGCCAGCATGTTATACACTTAAAAGAATGGGTTTATTGCCGTTTTCTTTTTCGTTTTCTTCCTTTTTTTTTTTATTTTTGAAAACCACATGAGTCAGACTATTTTAATCCTTATATGAAAAAAGCTCCATTCCCTTGATAATTTTGACAGTTCTCACATACAACCCTCCTAGTCTGAAATTTTTTTCTTCCTGAACAAAATGACTAAAATTTCACATGATATTCCTAAGGATGTACGACCACTGTGACGTGGCTGTTTTTGTATCTCAAATACAAATGTCCCAACTGATGCATCTTGCAGTCTTTTTTTTTCAGTGTTAAATGGATGCTTTGATCTTGTGACTGTTAATGTACTTTTTTTTCCTCTGCAAATTCCATAACTGAATTCTCAATTTATAGCCCAAAATTTGGGGTATATATGTACATAATGCTTATAATTTGAGCTGATGTATTTTGTTCTATTTACATGATTCCTATACTTGAAAGTGTCTAATTTTTTCCCCTTTAATTGTATTACTGTTATTTGTCTCCATTTTGTCTCCCACAGAGGTATCATCAGAGCATCACCTTTGCACGCTTTATTGTTTCCACTGTGGACGACGTCATTGTGAAATTATCTGGAGCACTCCACAATTTTGCAGCATCACTTCTCAATCCCCCTATACAGCTTAGCAGAACTGAGACAAGCTGTTGGTGCTTTAACTGTTTGCATAAAAAGAACAAAAATGTCTCATTGGAACGTATGTGGCAAAATTCTTGAGAATCCCTTAAAAAAACCTGCATTGAACACCAGGAATAATAATGGAAACCACTAGCTGTGAAGTGTTCTCTGTGCTCACTTTTATTCTAAACTGTTCAGCATATTGTGTTTTATTTTGTTAAATTGACGTAGCGTATAGTGCAGTAAATGTAACATAGCAATATTAATATTCCTATTGGGAATGTAAATCTTACATTTCCTGCTTAGGATTCCCTAGAACACTTGGGTATATGCTTAATTTTATTCATGTGAGTATTCCCAGTGAAATCATTGAAAGTACCTTAGGCAGGAAGTTACGCACATGTATAAGTCCTTGTAAGATCCAGATATTGTTGATTCAACTCAGGAATCCATAGCCTGGTCCAAAGGTAATGGCCAGAGAATGTTATATTGTATTAAACTGAAAGCCTTAACACAAAAAAGACCTACTTATAACATTCTGGCACCTTTACTTTGCCTCCGTAGCTAATGATGAATTATCCATCACTCTGAATTTCTTACTTGCCCACTTCAGCACGTATGACATTTTGAAATAAGCCATATATGCCCCTAATCATCACAGGTTACCAGAGGAGGTTGAGAGCAAACAAAGAATGTTCATGTAATTTATACAAATACATAACTTGGCTCAGATTGTGAAACATCCTTGGTTTTCTGTTCTTAAATGAAAAACACTTGTTTCTGTCCATGCATTGATAAACAAAAACATTATTATAAACTAGCAAGTTCTTATACAGTCTGCAAAGTAAAGCATTTTAATGTACTGTAGGGAAGATAATGGATGAATAACTACTAGTCCTACCAGCACTTTGGGTGTGGACATAGACTTGATAGGTATGGAAAGCTAAGAAAAAAGATGAAGATTTTCAATGAAGTTTTAAAAAGCTGTTAAGAAATTGTAGACCTACAACCCTGATGCCATTATATGGTCTTGAGAAAGAAGACTGAAAAGAATAGTGACTCTGAAATAGTTTCCTCTTCATTTTGGTTTAGAAAAGAGGACAAATATGATATATGGGAACATAGGGGGACACCAAAGAAAGGATTTAATGAAATATGAACAAAGCACATATGCTAGAAGCAGCTCTTGCTGAGATCTTATGATTTGCTGTAGAAACAAAGTAATGATATATTTTGGGACTGGCACTGTCTTTCTCATTCATGAGTGTGATGATAGCTTCAGACTGGGGCTTCTCAGAGTGGAGCTAAATGCAGTTTTGTCAGGTTAGAAGTGGGTATATCCTTGTCGTTGTTCAGTGGGTCTCTGGGCTGTAGAAGAGATCCCCAACATATTAGAAACAGAAGCAAACTGCAAATAAAGTTACCTCTAAAACAGCTGAGAGGTGAGACCAGATGTACCACTGACACCACTTCACTGAGTGAGGGGGCACTTCTTTTCTACCCATGCTGAAATATCACCCAAGGGGAGACAAGTAGAACTTGAGCAGGTGTGCCAGATTGGGAAGGTCATAAAGTGACAGTAGGGACAAGGAAGGGAAGAATAAGTATGTTTCTGCTAAATAATTCCCAGATAGATGCAAATTCAACTATTTCAATCCCATCTGTCACTTGTCGTTTTTGCATGCCTAAGACAACAGAGAATGGTGCATCATCACTGATCGAAACTTTACTGATATTGCCTATTAAAAAAAACCAAAAAACTGGCTTGGGAGATTTTGAAGAACCAAAGCTAAAAGGAAGATGACAATCACATCAAGACTCACAAAAAAAAAAAAAAAAAAA
>VZTJ01004891.1:67627-139463 GCA_013397795.1 Orthonyx spaldingii
AAAAGATTTCTTTCTGCAGAATTTGCACACTAATATGCATATGTAAGAGAGCAGTCCAGTGTCTTCATTGTTCATTTGAAATACTTAAATTCCAGAAGCTATAGATTTATTCAATTTCTTCACACCAATTAAAACTTACTTAAAACTGATTTATTGGGAATTAAGCACTTTAAGAAAACCCTGAGCTTTAGGATTGGATCTTATATTCTTTTTTGTACACTCCTTAGAAAGAAAATGGCTTATTTGACCACCAAGAATAATAAATCATTCAGGTGATGCTATGATATAACAACTATCATGATGTACAGGTCTCACCCCTTTTCACCCCACCCTGGATGTTGACTCAGTTCACTACACTGTGTACACTTTTGATCTAGCCCACAGCAATCAGAATGAAAGTTGACCTCCCTTAGACCAAACATCCCCTCTAAGGTGCTGAGCTCAAGATAATAGTGTCCCCAATATAGTCCTAAGTAGTAGGGCTAAAATACCTAGTGATCAAACAGTGACTTGCAAAGCTTCTCGTACTTACCACATCTGTCACATTTGCCCCCTGTTTTGTGCAGATCAAAGTGACATACAGTGACTGTGTGGTTTTTCAGGGTTTTTTTTGTATGCCCCAGAATTCTGTTTGTTTTCTGGATATTCTCCTAGTTTGGCAACATCTTTGTCATAGTGTAGTGTTCCAAGTAAGACCTCATAAGCAGTAAAAAGAGGACAAGTTGGCTGCCTCATTTTGTTTATACAGAGCATACCAAAAAAGTAGAGGCAAAAATGGTATTTGTTTTTTTTTTGAACCTGTATATATCTCGTATCCTTTTTTGTTAACCATTGTTTTGCCTTTGTGACTTTTCTGATTTCATGATTTTGGGTCTATGTCAAAAACTGACTTTTTATTCTCATCCTGATCTTGATTTAAAGGGTTTGTTAGCCCTTTTTTAAACCTACATGGTATCAGCTGCAAATAACATAAATAAAACCTTTATATAATTTTGTGTTACTATAGAAAATATCAAATATAACTGAGCTCTGAAGAGTACCCCTAGAGCTTTTAAGATGCCTTGAAATGTTGGTGATAAGCACATGTTATCTGTGATTTTTTTTTCTGGCCAATTACACACCTATCTGATGAAGATTTCATCTTCACCTCACTTTCTCAGCATGCTTCTGAGAATCACATAAGCACAGAATACCATTTGAGACGGTGTCAAGAATTGTACTGAAGTCAAAGTATCTTACATTTACCACCTTTCCCAAAGCTTGTTTAGCTTGATTTACTCTGGAAGAACTAATGTTAGTTTTTATCACCATCTTACCTTCTGGATACTTAAACTGATTGCCTAATGATTTGTTGCAGGGTTAAATTAAAGTGCTGTGGGCTATAATTTTCCATGTCCTCCATACTCTCCCTTTCAAGGATAAATAATATGTTTGGTATTCAGTTTTTCACAATTCTTAAACATAATTGCTAGTGATTCAGCTATTACATTGTCTAGCTCCTTTATGGCCCTAAGGTCAATCAGGACTTCCTCACTTGGATACATTTATCTCATCTAAAACAAATTTAGCCCAGGTGGGGAGTTTTTGCAGATTTTATTTTTCAAAATAATGTATTTAATGATCTGGAGTCGTATGTCCTCACAGTTTTTTGAATGTTTTATGCAACAGGAAGCAGTTTAATATGCAGTTATATAGAGATTGCTCTCTTCTACATGTTTAAAATTAACTTCTGGACCCTGTCATTTTCTTTGTAAACATGAAGCAAAATAGCTACAGGCTGAATGCAGCACAGTTCATAGCAAGGGTGACCCCCGTAATCTGACAAAACTTCAGAGTTTTTGAAGTTGTCCAACTTAAAAGGCAATGAAACCCATTAGTCTTCAAGGTACATACAAAACTCTGAGTTATAAAGATGAGATTTTAATCCCCAAAAGGCAAATCAGAACATGACCCCACTGCTCCAGCTGCTGGCTTGAACACCTCCTTTAGTTTCTTTTTCTTTTTATCTTTTATCCTTACTCTTTCTGCCAACAATCCTCTTGGTGCTATCACTGTGTTTTTCCCAGACCATAGGTAATGCTGATGAGATGTTCCATTAAGAACAAGATTGAAACACTCAAGGGCACATTTGCCAGCTTTGATCTGTGCAGTTATTGGTGATGGCCGTGATGCTGTCTCCATAGGATATAAACATTGCATCCACACAGAGGTGTGTTGTGCTGGGACTGTAGTTCTCTCTTGTGTCCATAACCTGGCAAAGAGGATGACCTCCTTCCCTTGATCCCTCCCACACACTTTCTTTAAAGCTCATAAAAGTCTTGAATACATTTTATCCTTAGAGTCACAGTTTAAAAGCAACCACTGGCATGACGAAGTTTCTCTTTTCCTGAAGCATAAGAATATGGCTTACTTGAAAGATTTTGCATAGATCGCTCCCTTTCTCTTAGCAGATGATAACTACATGACTGCATGAGAGTATTACAAATCTTTTTCGTAAACTAAAGGTTTCAGCTATAAATATAGAGTAGGTGGTGTCAACAGGATAGCATGCAGCTGCACTGAAGTATCTCACTGGCATACCTGACTCCTACAACATCAGATGAAATTATATGAACCCAAATTATAGAAAAAACACCTCTCACATAGGTAAAAAATTCCTCCTTGAATCATGTGTGACTTTCCAAAAGGCTGCTTGTCCAATTGAATTGACAATGGTGGATGCGAATGTGATAAGGTACAGCAAGCACTGTTCGTGCTGTGCAAACATTACAGATGTAGGTTAAAGCATAACCTACAAAAATGACAAGGCAGGAAAAATTCAGAATCACACACTCAGCAAATTGAAAAGATGCAAGAAAAATACTTTTGCTATGTGGACATACAAAATACGCTGAAAACTACAACATAGCTCTAAAGATGACCATAGTGAATTTACTGCTTACAAAACAGATTTTACCTTAAGAAATGCTGCAGTTTCTAATATAAATAAATGAATGAAGCTTTTTTCTCAGATATTGCTGTTTTCAGTGTTGCAAAAAAACTCAAACCAGTTTCAGATATTCAAAATACTTCTTAGGTTTCTGCTGTGCTGAAAAGGTAGGTACAGTTTTATAAGGTTTTATAAGCCATACACACAGCAGTTCCTCTATTATTTAAATCTGTCTGCTTAACTTTTTAGAAATGTCTCAGTTGCATGCTCTATGTTCTGAGCCAGCTATCTGATAAATCAAAATCCCATGAAGATTTATCTGCAGATTGATATTTTGTAGGTTAGGAACATTACTATAAAATGAAAAATAAAAATACTGTAATATAACAAACTTTTTTCTACATAAATAATTTGCAGATGATTATGTTTCATTTAGATCTGAAGTAAATTTATATCTTAAAATTTAAAAACCCTTCAAGACACGAGACTTCCATCTTCTGTGCAGCTCTACTAGCAAGTATGTGGCTGTGTTAAAGAGCTAAGTCGCCTTGAAAACAAAAACTTACAGAAGGTATTGGAAGAACAAGGAGTTCTGTGTATAGAATATTCCACTTGCTATAGAATATGGTATCTCCATGTGTTGCTAAGTGACGAGTCTGAGCAGAAGAAATTTTATTTTTGCAGAAAAAATCATGCCTTTTCTCCACTGCTGCTCTGGGACAACTGTTAACATTATTAGGTAATACCTGATAACATGATAGGATATATCAAGCTCTTGCAGACTATCAGTCAGTGACAGTGATTTGAAAGAAGGTGGTACCACATCCCAAGCATGGATGATCAGTATTTTGCCATTACTTAATGACTACAGAAGAAGGGGAAATCACTTTACAAAAAACAGGTTTAATATGAAAATGTGCTTTTCAGGGAGACAGCTGTAAAGAGAAACTACACCAGTGTGTTAAGTTATTCTAAGGGTGAACCCACTTTCTTCATTTCAAAAGGAATATGGAGAAGACATTCATGCATGATAGAGAAAAATAACAAACCTGTTTGTGCCTAATGTAATGGAAAATTTGAGAATTATTCATGCATGTGAATATGTATGCAAATCTGACCCTGTTGATACTATCAAGGTCAGTGCATGGTGATCTGCTGGGTAAGTGCTAACCATTCAGCTTGAAATGTGACTTTATCAGAAAAGCAATTTTGTAAAAAATCTCATGCCATTCCCTAGTTATTTTCCTGCTGTGATCTCCATGTCATACTTGTTCATTTGTGAAGTTTACATTCAGGACTTTTCCAGCTAAAACATCTCCTTGTCAATCAAATCGTATTTCTGCCTTGTGCAATGTTAATGCATCTGAGGTAACAACTTAAATTCACTCAAGCTCTAATAGGGAAGTGACACTCTCTGTAGGACATTAACAGCTAAATCAAAGTGTGGCACAGTGGTTGAATTTGAAGTACTACTTAAATTTCAAAACCGAGCTCTGTACTGAAAGTGGGTCATACAAGGCCAGAATAAAACTGATTGTGAATGATCATAACCTTCTTGCTACATGCAAACTGAGGTTTTACAGAACAGAAGAGCTCATACAAGAGGATCTTGAAAGGAGAAGATAACTTTGTAACAAAAGGAACTGGGGGAATTTTTCCTTAACAACACCAGGAATGAAGATTTGTTTGTTTCTTTGAGAGCCCTAGAAACTTTATGACACTACAAGGCACATAGGATTTAAGAGCCCTTATTTTAGACACACTGCAACTATGCTGGCAAAACCAATGGTGTATGGTTAAATTACCTTTTCTCTGCTGTCTGATTAGAGCAGGTGCACCTAAAAGTTCATGGTTTAGTTGTCGTTGGTGTTTCCTTGACCCTCTATCAACAGTAACCTCAAACACAAGTCTGCAAAAATCCAAAGCAGATTTTAATTTTTTTTTGCCTTTGCCATTATGTGGACTTAAAGAAACTGTGTGAGATTAGTAAGATTCCCAGCTGAACAATGAAAAGAGAAAAAAGATGCTCAGCTGAGGCAGCAGGCATAGAACCAGAAGCTCTGATTCTTTAACCCAAGCAATTTCTTCTTTTTTTGTCTGATTTGATTTTCAGCTATTACTTTCTCCCTTTGCTGTGGTCTAGAATGATAAGAGGTGTAAGCTGAGTGTTGGAGGTAAAGCTTACACAATGAATGAGAGGAAAAGGTTGAAAATGTTTGTGTAACAACACTTCCTTTCTGTGCAGTTGCCAACACTCTCCTTGAAAGAAACACATCCTCCGATGTGCAGTCTACAGCCTCATCTGTTCAAAGACTGCATTTAGAGAACAGAAAACAACATGACATGATTAGAATGCTGGTCATACAGCCACTCTACAAAACACATTCTATTTTGTTGTTCATATTGTCCTGAAAAAAAAATGTATAAAATTAATCAAGTAACTTGAGAAAAAATGAACTTATCTGGGTAAATTCTGTAAGTAACAGAAAGAGCTAATTTTAACTATTATATCTAAACCAGTACTTTTGGCTGTAAAGCTAATACCTGCACAGTATTTGAACATAAAACAGGCAGAGACTTGAACTTATATTTGAACTGTTTGGCAAGAAAAGCTATAATACAAATCAGTGATGTGAGCAAAATACTTCTTTCCAAGAAATCATTACATTATTATTACTGTAAGACATAGACAGTATTAAAGAATAAAACAACCTTAAAGTCAGGTGGTACAGATGAATAATGCAACAGTTCTAAAAGATGAATAATTAAACCAGTGAAAAAGAGGCATGGAAAACATTCTTTAAGCCTCTTTTTTGTCATGAAGATTTGCAATAGAAAAAATAATCGAAATTAATTTCTGGAAATAGTTTTTTGTAACCATTTGCAAAAGAATATTTTTAAAAGAATAGGTTTTGATGAAATTAAAAAAAAAAAGAAAAAAAAAGTGATTGACTTACTGTTTGGGAGAACTGGAAAAATGCAATAAATTATTCTGCTAGAGAGCATGATGGAAGAGGACCATACATAGGGGAGACATCAGAAAGGTTCTTGCCTCTTTGAAGCACAAACCTAGACTCATTCTGCCAGACAATTTTCCTTGTACAAGAGAACATTGAAAAGTAAATGCTTTTTTAACGTGTAGCTCTGTTTTCAATTATACAGGAAAAGTGCATTTCCAAAGCCCATTTATCTTGAATATGACATTGTCACCCTGTGCTGTTGGTTGCAGGGATGCAAAGAAAATATTGATTAGAAACCAATGTAAAGTTTGTTTTCCTTGGTTTATGAACTTTAGATAAATAAAGCAAAGTTCAGGGAAAGGAAAAAACTTGTATGACTATGCTCCATGAAACTGAATATGTGAAACTTTATCAAAGCAAACTCTTAATTAACTTCTCACCTGGTTCTCAGTTAATCTGTGCAAAATAAAAACCTTTTTGAGTAAATCAGAGTTTAGATTACGGGTGAGTTGGAGCTGACTCAGAAATCTTTGTAGAGCTATTTTGTCCCTGCTGGAATGGGCTCACAGCATCATAACTGTCCTTAAAAATGCAAAGGAGAAAGGACGCACAGACCTTGTGTTTCCATTTCATTCAGGATAATGGAAGTCTTAATGTAATGGTGGTACTTACTCTATATATAGGTGATCAATGTGCTCAAGGCTGTAATTATCTAGACACTTAACAGTAGTCCAGTTTGTGAACAAGTACTCCAGATATTTTAGCTATAAATTGCATCTTTGAGATGACAGCCCTGATGTATTTCACGTGGGCACACGCAGATGCTATTTACACTCTGAGTTATTTTCAAGAGGTAACTGAAAAGAGTAGATAGAAGGATCTACTAAGTACGAGCTTCTTAGTTACAAATGAAGTGTCTCATTATGTTCCCCTAGGGGTACTCTAAGAGGAATTTTTACAAAATTGTCCTCCTCCAGGGAAGATATTTCTGGCCAGAAGCAGCAGTGCTCCTGTAGTCCACCAGTCCAATAACTATTACAAATAGGGAGCAGTGAAGAAAGAAGGCCAGAGGGCAAAAAAACTCTGTTTTAATTCTTCCTGCTGTGCTTAATTATTTCTATAAAACAGAATGCCCTTATTAAGAACATTTTTCTGAACATTTTAGAATAACCTACAATAAATCTGATTGGAATCCTAACATGGGTGAAATCCTTCCCAGAAAAGGACTGAATTCAATGGGAACCTCCCACATCCCGCATTAATTCTCTATTAGTGAAAATGTGGAAAAAAAAAAAAAAAAAAAAAAAAAAAAAAAAAAAAGATGATATTTAGTCATGGGATGTTTGTGAATCTTCTGCTTTCTTCCCTCCTATTTAAAACCATCTGGTCAATTCACGTAGTTTGCCCACATTACACTATTTTTCCAAGTGAAAAAGGAAGATATTTCCCAGATTTGGCAAGATAAGGTTCCTAGGAGAGAGGATATTTCAGAGACCCTGCTCTTGTCTTGGAAGACTTGTTGCTTGAATCTGGTTTTCTCAGAAACTAGAGGAGCTAGCAATTACTCTGAGTGGGCTGTTTTAATAAAAAATGAGCAAACCAAAACCAACTCCCCAAAACTCTCTTGTATACTTTCATTAATGTTATGTTACAAGTCACAAACTTTATGTGCTGGCATGATAACACATTTCAAAACCTCACAAGAAAATACTTTCCATCCAACCCAGTGCTTTTCCTGAACTTGGACACCATTATAAACGAAAACAGCCAAGAAAAGGTTGAAGGCTGAACCAAGTGTATCAATCAGCCGGTGATCTGATTGGCATACAGTATCCTCATCCCTGGTGTCAGTTAACTCCTTTGTCCAGGTTCCTCCTCACCTGACCATCTCATCCAACACACTGGACATCAGTGCTGACTGCAGGGCAGAAACACCAGGGAAAATAGCAGTCACCCAGACCACCGTTGTAAGGGAAACGCTGCAAAATTTGACACTTTAGCAGAGTTGTAGAAGAGTGACAATTGGTGCCCTCCCCTTCTTCTCAGCTCCTTGTTGTCTCTATCTGCAGGTAACACCAGGGTTATCCTGGTACCACTGCTCAGTCGTTAATGGTAAAATCCTTGCAGGACTCAGAGGTCTGTACTTCTGGCTGGGTGACATGCTGGAGGTCTTCTGGGCTAATTAGACTCTGTGAAGGCAGTGGGATGGAAGAAAACGGAATTCCCTCAGTGCATAAGCAGTAGGGAGCATGGTCTTGCTCTCTGTGGCTGTAGAAGACAAATGGTTGTATCTCGTCATCTCTGCCCTTGTGCAATATTACTGATGCATTCAACACAGCCATGGCTTTACCATGGTGCCAATGTAGCAGGGCAGCTGGATACAGCTCTTTCCCTTCCAGCCATGAGAGCTGTCTAGCACGACACAATTCATGTCACATAACTAAATGAACCACAGGATCACAGAATCTCCTCAGCTGGAGGGACACACAAGGATCATAGAAGTCCAGCTCCTGGACCTGCACAGGACATCCCCAAGATTCACACCATGTACCTGAGAATGTTGTCCAAATACTTGAACATGTCAGGCTGGTGCTTGTTGCGGTCACCCAGCCGGTGGGGGATCCACTGGCTGAGTCACCCGTGGCGTTCGAGGCTGCAGCTCAGCCTGCCTTTTCAGTGGGGATTGCAGATTGGGTAGATGATACCTCTTGGGACACTGAGCCCTGAGAGGTAGGCAGGTTGAGGCAGTCTCCCGCCGTGGGCTGCTGTCCAGCTAGGTACAGTCCCCTCCCCTTTCTCCTCATAGATGGTTTAGATATTCATATAGTCAGTTTAATATTCATACAAAGCTGGAAGGTTCTAAAGTTCTGTTCTTCCCATTGGCTCATTTAAATATGTCCCTCCTACGTTTGCTGCTTATTGGATACTGTCATCTCCCTTCATGTACCTCATTTGTCCTGTCCCTTGTTCCTCCCCTTTTCCCCCCCCCTTAAAACCTGGTGCAACGGTTATTTCGGGGCTCGTTTTGTGGTTCCCGTCCTTGCTGCGAGTTCCCCTGCCCCCTCCAGGGCATGGAATAAACTCTTGGATTTACACCATGGGCGTGTCCTCCTTGATCTTTTTGCTGTCTCTGCGTCGCATTCTCATCATCAGCTGCTGTTAGCCCCAGCCTGGGCTTTGGAAATATCAACCAGCCTCGGAACTGTCGCGTGAAGGCTAAAAGCATTGCCGTGCTGCTGCACGCGCGCTTGTGCCACGCGAGATCCGGGCACACGAGGACACTGTCGGCCATTGACCAGCCGGGCGGTCAAGCGGCCAGCGACAGGTGCTGTGACTACTTCCTTGGGAAGCCTGTTCCAGTGCCCAGCCACTGTCTGTGTGAAGAACCTTTTCCCAATATTCAGCCTAAAACTCTTCTGGCCCAGCTTCAGGCCATTCCCTCAGATCCTGTCACTGGTCACCAGAGAGAAGAGATCAGTGCCTGCCAGTCTGTTTCCCCTCATGAGGGAGCTGCAGACAATTATGAGGTCTCCCCTCAGCCTCCTCTTCTCCAGGCTGAACAGACCAAGTGACTTCAGACATTCCTTGTATAGCTTCTCCTCTAGGTCCTTCTCCTAGAGACTTCTTTGCAGCCCTCTTATAAATGTTTTCTAATGGTTTTATATCTTGCCTATATTGTGGTATGAAAGACACCAAAGTTCATCAGAACTCTCAGATCTGCAATGTGGTTGGAACCCCTAACCTATCACAGCAGCATCTGATTCTCATATTTTTGATTCAAATAAATACTCATTCTAAACATAAAATCTGTAAAGCTCAAGGAGATGTAGACACTTTTTATGCACAAATAGTGTAGAGAAAAAAAGCTCGACATTGCTCCTTCATCTTGTCTTTTCTTTTGTAATCCTAAAATATAATCAGATTGTAATGCAGACTCAGCCCTTCTCTGTCGATTATTTTTAATGTAAAGATTTGTAGCTACCCTGTATAGTGCAAAGCAGGACCTGAAATTGTAAATTTATTTTGTTTTCACACTTTTTACAAGAAAAATTTGGGAAGCAAATAAGGTCCTTAAAATTATGCCCTGCGATACTTTGTAAGCATATTTTAGTAAGGAATTAGTTAATCACAGTCACGATACCACAGAAGAAATAACATTAAAACCACACACGCTATAGAAAGTGCATTCCAGATCTACTCTGACTGAAGGTTTTCCTAAGAGAAAATACATTTCCCATGTCTTGCATTGGTGTGGACCAGCTGAGACACCCTGAACTGGCAAGCATTCTACCACCTTCTGGAAACAATACCAAAATTCACTGTTGATAAGCAGCTGGCTTCCTTTTTACTTCTGTCTCTAAAAAAGTAAATTCTGACTCTTGGCTGAGTACTCTAGAACTCCTCTGACCCACAAAGTCCTCATGAGACCATGAACTCCAAGAAGGATTCTGAAAAAGGATTGGTAAATGGACAAGTGGTTTCAGAAAACTTTGGGGAGATTTTCTGAGTGAGACAAAGCATCTGTGTGCTGTGTCTGGACAGCAAAAATCTGTAATTGTGATAGAAAGATAGAAATAAAACTCCATGTGGTTTGGAGGAACAATATTGTTGAAAGTGTAAAGGAGGGAACAGTTGGTATTATATGGGACATAAGTAAACAAGAATACTAAAATATTTCACATGCAGGAAATATTTCATTTTTTCTCACATCTGATGAACCACTGCTTTCCCACAAATAAATTTTTTTAACTGCATTTTTTCCCCCCCACTATTCTTTGACTATATAAAGATCAGAGTAGAGGTCAAGGAATTAGTGAGACGGCGTGCATGCAAAGGAGAGTCAGAAATCCTGAAAACATTGCAAAATTCAAAGAGTGGATCAAAGCCAATATACCTGCAACCTCCTTTAATTTTATGCAAAGAAATTCAGATCCTTGCAAATCTATGCATTTTTAATGTGTGCTCCTTTGCTCAGTAGTGTAACAGATGTGTAAATTATAGAGTGCAGAAATGTCTCACAAACTGCTACCAGAATGTTTAAAGAATCACAAACGTTTTTCCTTGTTAAAGAACAGTTCCATAATAAGAAACTTTCAGGTAACTGAAAAGTGTTCTCTCAGTGGAGACTTTTTCTTTACTCATCTCCATATCTCTGCTTTTCCCATTATGTGTGTGCTTTTTCAAATCCCTCTTCTATATATATCTATCCACCACATTTTCTGGAGATTATCCACTATAAATTGAATGTCTACCATGTACCCTATACTTTGACACCTTGTTGTGGCCTTTTGCCATCCTACAGGAAATTTGTGTGCTTGTATTATATCACCTAATATAAACCAAGCCTCTCTCTTGGGGAAGAGTATGTTTTTGACACACAGTCAACACTCAATAAATAACACATTTTGCTCTTCCATCTATTAAGGTTTGCCAGTAGCAATTTATAGACAAGTCCCTCAAGAAGCCTTGAAGTGCCATAACAAATAAAAGTCCCATTTAAACAATGCATTTGAACAATACCTTGGTTCACATGTCTTTAAGACAACAAACGATAGATTTCTGGAGGGTATGGATTGTAATCTGTATAGATATAAAACCAGGACAGTTTCAGCTTATGGTTTCTTTGGCAAAGAAGGTTGTTTATTTTCACAAGTCTTTGCAGGCACATTTTCATATTTCACAGATGAGGAAAAGGACTGATCTACCATTGCAGAAGAGCTTTCAGCAGAGGAAATTAATCTCTTAAATGTGTTACTACTAGAGCTGGATAAGCAATTTCAGTATTGAGACAAGTATTTTCCTTATATATTTTGCCTCAAACTCTCCTGGAAATTATGTGATTTCCCTTAATGTATTTATGTGTAATTGTTCAAATGAATTGTCATCCAGTGTTATTCATTATTTATTATATACGCCCTCGTCATTTTGCTTTAAGAAACTCACTGAAAAGCCAATACCTTTTAGAACATCTTTTTTGGTTATAGTCATGGGAAAAGAAGAAAAATAATCATGTGAGAGAGCCAAAGAAAACATACTTTTTGATTTTTCCTTGTGATACTTAGGGCAATGACATTTTCTTTTTACTTAAACCAGGTCATTTAAAGGAATGATTTTGGACCACAGCTGCATAAACAAGTGAGTCGGCACAATGGAGGCCAACCTTAGGCAGAGAGAAGGATGAGTGGAAAGAGGGGACCAGCCTTGACTTCCAGTGGGGTGGAAAACAGAGATGAGGAATGATATACTGGTAAAAGACGTCACACCACACCCTATGATGTGGAACCACTGCATTCATTAAAGTTCCTGTTTCTCCCTCTGGAATTCAATACCACACACTATCTTTGATTGTCTGGCCACTTCATTACAGAATTTTGTCTGAGAAAGGAGAAGATGGGAGCTGCTCTGTGGTACTTTCCTATATATTATGTAAAAAATTAAAATTTTCAGACAGTTTCCAAGAATGCAGGTCAAATTCATTTGTCTTCCACTTACCATGGTTCATGAAACAGAGTTGATTTTTTCTTTTCTTTAGGGGAGTTACGTTCTCTGATCTTGAGAAAATGCAGCCTTCTTGTAGCTTTTAGGCTATAGATATTCTAAAGAAAGGACTTTAAGAGTGTGATAATGATGATGTGTGTAAAAATGTCTTGATTTAATATCAATAATTTATTATTTTAAATGGGACTAAGACAACTTGTAGAATAGCAATAAGCAATGTAAAAATTAATCCTCAAATACATTTTCCACCAAAATGATTACTTTTTTCTTTCTAGTGTTACAGTTCAGAAAGCTTTATGACAGTTACTAATAAGTAAGGACCAACAAATAATTACCAACACTTTTTGTTTACAATTTAAGTGTAGACTGATTCATTTCTTGAGGTGCATGTCTCAGGCATGCAAACTTCAAGGCACTGCTTTGCATGTCTTTCACAGCAAGTATCACACCATATATCCTAAATAGTGTCTACTGTTTACATGAACAGAAAATCCTAGTGCTTTCCACACTGCCTAAATGCTCCTGAACTTCTCCCCATCTTACTTTCTCCCAGCTATTGTATATGCTAATGCTACTTAACCACTATGTTTTGTTGGCCTCAATAATTGCCTTATTTTTCCCTCAGAATCGACAACACATACTTTCCTAGATATACAAATCTCACAAAAAATTGGAGGTAAATATACCAGGAATTTTGACATGAAAAACAAAGATTGCTTTATTCTGGGTAATGCATTTCCCTGTTATTCAGTCAGCCCTGCTTGAGTAAACAGAAGACACATCAGTTGTTATATTCACATGAAGTACCTCCTTGCTGTCAAGGGATTTCAGTCAATTATAAATTTCTTTCAGTCAATCAGCAAAAAGGGTGCATGAAAATGTTCAGATGATTAGTGTGGATTAACACCCCTAGATTCTAAAGCTTATACAATGCATTCGAAGTAGCAAAACTAAAATAAAACCTGCCTTCTATCTCCATATCAGGTAACTGTCCTTTCCCATTAGGTTCCAGAAGACTGTTTTGGGGATGGTCATGAAAGGGACAGATTTGCTGCACATCTGGATTTATTGGCGGGTATGAATAGAGCAGAAGACCATCCACTTCTCAAAAATAACATTGACGAATGTGTTAATGCATCAATATCAAGTGAAGCAGTCAAAACTATATTATAGCCCCCTTGGAGCACCTTGGGTATGATGGAAAACAGGAATGAAAAGTGGAATATGCCGAAGATCTGTGGCAGATGTGAAGAACTTGTAAGCCTGCCGGTGAGAAGACTACCAGGAAAAAGTGTAGGAAAAGGAAAATATACTTTGTACAATTTCTCCTCCCTTCAAAATGCAGTGCTGTGCTAAGAATTCCAGCTATCATTTTATTTAAAGACAGTATGTATAAAATTCATCATATGCTCATATTCAACATAGAATCAGACTAGAAATCCCCCAATAAGTTAAAGACAGCAATAACTGAAATAAAGGTAATCCCAAAGGCTGAGAAGCAACCAGTCCTCCCTGAAAAAAGACAAAGATAAAAAGAGAGCACTCCAGAGAAGCCTTGCATTACTTGCTGATTGCTTGAAAGGTTTTTCTCTGAGTCAGATACATCCATTTGCAAAATAAGAATCAGGCTACCCAACAGCCACTGAAAGACATACACGGCAGAAGAAGGAATGGCCAGTTTGGAGGTCACCAACAAACCATAGCTGCAGCTATGGGATTTAAGTGTCCTCATGATATAAACTCATGAGAGAGAGCAGCCACTCGATGAGGACAGCCAACAAACTTTTAATTAACAGGAGTGACTACAGCCTCAAGCATACCAGAAGGGAGTAGCCCTTCCTCCACCCAGAGCAGAGCCCCTTCCCCCTGCAGCCACAGCCCACAGGGAAAGAGCCCCCAGCCCCTCTAGGCTCAGTCTTTTTTACCCCCCCAAAGCCCCCCTCTGATTGGTCATTCCTGAAGTCCACTGTCCATTGGGCCATTTTTCCCGCCACGAGGCCTTGGGTTGGCTCGCCGCCGAGGGCCCTCCTTCCCCCTCACGGGGCGTCGAATGATTGGATGTCACTACGGCCCTATTCCTTCAGGTGATTGTTCAGTTGATCCATCAATCAAAGAGGGGTTCAGGGGTTCCCCCCTTTCAGTCCTGTCCACTTGCAGTGCCACCTGCTGGATGTTCACCCTTATAGCATCCCTTTTGGAATTTCTGGCTGTGTCACAAGGGTCTAACAGTAAAACCTAAACCAGAATTGATATAACCCGAACCGCAATTCCTGTACAACCCGAAATGCAAACTGGAAACACTTATAAACAACTCATAACATGAACAATGAACATTTATAACACTCAGGTCTCCCCTCTGTAGTTACAGCAGCCAGGGGTCAGTTCCTGCCACACTTACATCCTACAAGTCAATTCAAAGAAACAGTAATCTAACCCAGCTTTGGTAGAAGCATGAACAATTTAGACACCATGCTTTCCTGTGAGAAGAAATGAATGCTGTGTTCCGTTTTTAGAATACTGTTTGTATCATATCATCTACGATGATATGGAGTAGTTCAACTAGAAGAAATTTAAACTAAACAGTACCAGCCATTGCTTATGCTGTATGTTCTGAAGAAGAGCTTTTTTTTCTGGCATTTTAACTTGTTGAATCTGGTGTAAAAAGCAACTGCTTTTCGCTTCTCATTTTACGAGCTTACAACAAATGGCATTTTGAATCTTCTAGGTCTGAGTCTGTCTGCAAATCTTCAGAGAAGCCTCTTCTTTCAAAAAAGTCTTATAACCCACGTATGAACTGAATCATCACTGCCAGCTGTATCTCTAGTCTTCCAAATCAAGCACCTGTTTTCCCTTCCCCTTCCTCTTCCCTTCCTCTTCCCTTTCCCTTCACTTTCCCTTCCTTTCCCTTGTCCTTTTGCTTCTTTTCCCTTCTCTCTTCTGACCTCCATGATTCCAAGAGTTGGACAAGAACTACTTGAGTATTCCATAAAGAGTTGAAAATTACAAATGAAAAACAACGTAAAATGTGGTGGGTTTACGTCATTGTTTTAGGCCAGTCTTGCGAATTTTTAATCGGCTTAGTAACAATTTTTGAATACTTACAGATCTTCTGTGACCTACTGTGTCAGTGAGACACAGAGAGGCTTGGACCTCCATATTCAAGCCTGATGGCATAGTCAACATGAGTAAGCAACACAAAATGTCTATATCCTCCAATTTATGGGTAAAATATCAGAAGAGATTTAACTACTTTCTACAGAAAATAATAGCAAACAATGAAAGTAATACAGAAGCTGGGAAAATGCAAGACATATATAGAACAAAAGAGATGGATTGTCTTTTGGGCAACATATGACTTTTCAGAATAGTTGCTTATATAGCTTTAATGTGACAACAACGTAATGTAATGTTTTGCATATTAAATATATGAAACACTGCTCTACATTTCTGTAGATTCAGAGTTGGAATTCAGCTGGCATACGTGATTCTGTATATTTTATCATTAAGCTTAATCAAAAAAATGCTGCCCCATTTTCAAAAATTCAAAATACTTTTCTGTTTAGGTAGAAAACATACTATATATTTATGTAGCGATTTGCTAAGTTGAAATTAAGCAGGCCGATGACTTGTGTAATAAAAAAGATTGAACTAAAAAGTTCTTTAAGATCAAATCCACTTGCCATTATCTGAATATCTTGAGCATTAAATTGTGTAGTTCTAGCAGAAGCAATGTTTTAATGCACTCATCTAAGAACGATATTTCAAGATGAAAACAAGAGACTGACACGCTAATGCTTTCATTAGAATGACTTTGCAAACTAAATTCCCATATTTTTTTCTAATTTCTGAGCTGCTTAACTCTTTCCTTATAAATCTCTGACACATTTTGTGGGTATCCCAGCTCAAAACGTTTTTCAGTTTGTAGCTTCTCCAGGATAGCAGAGCATGTTTAATTTGGCATAAGACTTGACAGCTTTCCTGAGTTTATATTACCCAGTTAGCTCAAAATTGTGAAGATGAACTGTGATGATCCTAAATGGAAATTTTAAACACATAGCTACATTACCATCCTTTAGCACTTCCTCATGACATTCAGTGGTTCTTTTGTGTGAAGAATACCAAATTGTTCAAATCCAGACATTGCATACACTTCTCAGCAAGGACGATATCTCAAGAGTTTTCTGAGAAATATCCAAATACCCTCCAGCCCTAGAAAAGCACTGCTTTGTGCAGAAACAATAGGTTGTGAAATGTGATTAAATGTGATAAAACCTTATGGCAGACATTATATGCTTTTGCTATAATCTCTCAGAAACAAAGAAAATAATCTCTGTCACAGATGTCCGTCCAAATGCATGTCTATTACTTTTATTTTTGTTATGTAGTCTTTTATGTCCCACAAAAATATTTTTTAGGAAGAGGCTTTTTGTTTTGAATCAATATTTCTTTTTGTCCCTGGGGCCCCGATTTGCTCGTCTATTGTCACTTTGCTTTGCAGATATTAATCTCCCACATGTAGACTAAAACAACCAGGGACACATTCATATTTCAATGTATAATGTAAAACCTTACGTATCAAACTGGGACACAACAGTAAAAATAAATATTTTACATATGCTTGAAGCAAATAAATGTGTCCGTTGTCACAACTTAAAATGTTTTTATCATTCTTGTTGTAAACACTCACCAGATCATTTATGAACACATTATGACAGGGCTGTGATATAGCAATTATTGCTCTATAAACTCAGTAGATATTAATTTTTTTAGTAAAACAGTTTAATGATGTAGCAATTCTTCATGTGCACTTGTTGAGTTACAGTAAGAAGCTGGAAATGTACAAGTTTCAAGTTGCAGAGAGCACTCAGGGAGGGAAGGCTTGGAGGGTAGCACACGCTCTTCCCCTAAAAAGGCTGACAAAAGAGAAGCAATGAGAGGACATTATGTCAAGGCAACAACAATCTCCCTCCCACATCAAAAAACATAAAGAAATGTGACTGAGCCCATTAAAGACCATAAAAAAAGCAGACCTGTTAGGAGGGAATATGCTCAGATATCTCTACCAAACCAACTTGTTCACAGAAATTATTCCTTCAAATCCCTATGGGAACAAAAGCACACCATAAAAATCCCTAGAAAAGAACTTAAAGCAGCCCTTCTTAAGGACTGCAGCTCTGCCTCCCCCAAAGGATCATTAGAATTTGTTCTCACACTGGGAGGATAAGGGTGCTGAGGATTACACAGAAGGTTTCAAATTGCAGATCTGCTAATTTCTTGCCTTGGAACATATCATGAACAAATCATGCTGGTTGCTTTCTTTTTCTCTTGGGAATGCGCACAAAACCTTTCTGGTGTTGAAACTTGAGCAATACCACTGCAAGATTACACATAAAATTTAATCCATCTAATAATATTGGATTGGTTTTTCTCCTTTGATCTTTCTCCAATGTTATGTTCTCTCAGGACGAGTTTGTAAAGGCTTTGTTCTTTCTCAGGAACTAAGCATCCTTTGCATATCTAAACCATGTCATTTATTTCTTCTGGGGAGATTGCGCAGATAAATAATTAAGTAGACTTAAGTGAAAAACTCAAATAAGTTGAGGAGAAATGTCAAATATGGGCAAGTGACTTCTATAGCTTTGTGTTTTAGAGTGAATAAAAAGAGAAATGTAAAAGGTATATGTTCTTCTCTTAAAGGCAGCAAGGGAGTCATTCTTTCTGTCCAGCTGCAGTAGAAAATTACTGTCTTCCTGCTATAACACGTATTAGTTTGAAAATAAAGATTGAATAGAAAAAAAAAATACATTCTTCTCATAGTACTAATGAACTTTTCCATTTGTCTTACCCAGAGAAATAGGAGCATGTATTATAATGCCATAATGGTCAAGAGTTATAAAGAACACATTTGAAGAAAACTAAATATTAAGAATAAAGCATGATACAGATTTATATAAGATTGAGGAATACAATTCAGGTGTAATGCAACTTTTCTGTGATCATTTAGATTTGCTTTCAGTCTGAAACTGCAGATTACAAAATTTGATTTTAAGGTTTAGGCAGTTACCTTGGAAGATAGAGGTTCCACCTTGGCCTGAGGCGTATCAAACACAGAGGTCTACCCAGCAGCCAGGGTTCTTCCTTAGACATTATGTTAATGTCTTGGTGGAAGGAGTGTGTTTGGATGGAAGAGAACAAGGTCCTGTCAAAAGCAGGCAATCTGTCAAGTCAGGACTAATAGATCAGGAGGATAGCAAGCACAGAGGGTTAGGCTGCAGCAGCCCAATGTTGAGGACACTCTGCTAGGAGTGAGGAGATCAGGGCTCTTTGGGAGGCACTGCTGTTTTATCTCTGAAGCTCTTGCTTGGGCATTCATTTCACTAACAAAGCAAAACAAGAACTACAATAACATATCTTTCTTGCCAGAATGGATTGTTTCCTCAATGGAATGACAATACTTGTTGACAAACAGAAGCCAGGTGGTATAATATATGAGGCTTTACTGTGTGCACTATCTCATGAAATTTTGTTCATAGCATCATATTGCCACTGACAGTAATATTGACATGTAGGCTGAAAAACAGTTGCTCAGTGGAAACAAGGCATAATGAATAATGATAAATATCTATCCCAAAGGCAGATGGTATATGTCAAGTGCTATGTGGGTCACCTTTCTGTTTGGACTTACTTAACATCTCATGAACATATTGAGAAAGGACATAAATGACATGGCAGGCAATTCTGCAGATGATAGCACACATGGGTTTTTTAATGAGAATTAAGTATCTACAGTTCTGCGAAGGTCATGGCATGGTAAAATTCACTGTGAGGAAAATGCAGGTGAAGTGGGAAAATATACATGGATATTCATGGGGGAAGAGAAACCTGAAAAGTCAGTAATGTACAGAGAGATATCAATTCTCAGTTCAGACTTCCTCTAATGAAATATATTGTGCCTATTCTCTTTCACTACGCTCTACCATACATCGAGTTCAAAACTATCCCTCCTTCCATTTACCTCTGCCAAAATTTTTGCCGAAGTCATACTATCCTCCTTTCATGTCTATTCCTGCTTCTTTCTCTTTGGTTCCTTTTCTTCTACCCTAATGTTTCATATCTCTAATGCCAGAGGTTTTATCTGGGCAAAGAAATTACTCCCCCACACCAATTCAGTGGCCAGCATCCTCTATAATGCAGTACTGTGCAGTGCTTCCTCTTCCCACTTTCTTCTTTGTTTTATTAGTGAGGGTATGTTAGTCTAAAATGGAGGAACCATAAAACCATCTGGACGGTGGGGAAGATATTAAATCATCTAAGGGCCCTATCTACAGCTTGGAGGTTTTAGATGAGGCAGTCCCATCTCTTCCTTTGACACCTCTTGATAGCATAGGGTTAAAGTGTTTCTAAAAGCATAGGCCTTGGGAACGGGAGCATAGGCCCTGGGAACGGTAATAGATATTGTATCTGCTGAAGGCAGTGAACAGAGTGAACTGGCACAGGGCGAACCTGCACCTGGGCACCCACCTGTAGAGTAGATGATGTGATGATTGCTTGATAAACATAATTAATCACAACAAGAAGCATGAGAGAGGACCAACAATTCTGTGAAACTCTGTGGGGAAGGGGGCTTAAACTCATGCTTGGGTGAAAACAGTATATACAATAGAACAATGTTAAAGTTGATGATTAACATATGATTGTATAGCAATTATGTAAGGGAAAGGTATAAAATCAAATCTATTCCAAAACCATGTCGGGACTTTGATTTGGGTCTGAACCCCTGGTCCCCAGAGCGCTCTCAATAAAAGCACTGGCATAATCATTTCGTGGTTATGTTTTTCTATGCTAACACTCTGACATGTTCAGTTTCTTGATTGCTTATATAAGATTAAAGATATCTGCTCCTCTCATTCTCATACCCTTGTGTAATGATACTGTAATTGTAATCACACAGGCTATTTATTTCACTCAGGTGGTCACTTTTCAAAGTGATTACCGGTGACAAATTGGGATTTTTCACTTAGTGTTACAAAGTACTGAGAGCTTACGCCTTCTTTGCTTAATCCTAGAAAAACAAGAGCCAGATCAGGTTTTGGCTTTGTTCTGTTTTTATGACAGCAGTCATAAGATAAAATCAAGTGATTTCACAAAATAAACATGAAATAAAAATACATTATGTTAAATAGCCTGAGCTGGGATAAGTTAAATTCCTTACAATGTGTATAATAGCTTATGTATCACAAGCATACATGTGGATCTGTGATCAGTGGCAAATATACATTTTAGATTTGATAATTTTCTCCATTTGTAGGCAAATTTCTGATATTTTCTGAGCTACAATTTATTCTCATTTGAAATTATTTCACATTTGCAGTCAAAGCTTTTTACAATTTCAAGGTAGTATATGCTGATACACAAAAATGAAAGTCATAGTAGTGCCATTCTTTTCAAATCTGTATCACAATATGTATTTCAACAGGTTATTTCATATTTAAAGGACTACACTGAAGATATGATAACAGAAAGGGCAGTAGGAACACAGGAAAAACTTCTAAATCATAACAACAGGAATCCAGTTAACACCTATGAAAGTGATGAGATAATTATCACCATCCTGTACAATTTCCCATTAGGGAATAACTCTGTAGTATGTGTGGTGCCAGGGTTGTGAAGTTACCTGCATAAATCAGGAGTGGCCAAACTGCAGAGGTGGAGCTTTTACAGAGTCAGGAGAGGTAGGGGTGGAACAGTGCACTGCAATTCAAGAATTTTACTCATCATTTACTAAAACCAGATCTCAGCAGTGTCATTCTGCTCACTGCTATAGGAGAGCAGAATTAGGGTAAGCAAGATCAAAACTTCAAAGTAAATAGGCATGGCTTACTTATATTGTAATTTTGCGTGAAGAATTACTTTGATACATTTTGACAGAGGCAAAAAGAACTATGAAACCACCCAAACCTCTTGTTTCAGCTGTAATGGGACACTATTCTTATGTCACTTTTTCTATCCTGAGTTCAAAAAGCAAAGCATGTTTTGCTAAGAAGGCCAATATATTATTTGCACTGTAGAAATAGCAGGGCTGAGTGAGATGCCACCAGAAAAGCCAGGCAGTATTCTCAGACATTCACAAGAAGTCAACATTGAATTTAGAAGGGCAAGGCAAAACATAGGTAATATTTTCTGATCTAACATCAGGAAAAACCGTCTCCTTCCCAGCCCTAAATCCAGCCATCAGCCCAGCAGTAAATTTGTCAGGCTGTCCAGCCAGAGGTATGAAAGAAAATTTGCTCTGCATCATAGCACTGGTAAGTACCCTTCCAATGTCCTCCTTCTGGCTCTTGCCAGTCCTCAGCACTTTGAAGGACCACAGGAATTAATGGATTTGGCCCATGCAGTGTATCGAAAAGCAATCCTTTTTGCTCTTGGCAGTGGAAATGACTGAATCCTTGGAGCATCCAGTGCCTCAGCTCAGTGACGACAGTGTTCTGGGTGATGCAAGGCAAGGGCAGAGCTTCTCCTCTTCACTGGCCTGTGAAGGACAAGCAGAGCTCATTCTCCAGGATGGAATGATGTTTTGAATATGCATGTTGTAAAATAATGGGATACATCCAGAAGGCAGGAAACCAAGTTTTTATTCTGAGTTTTTTCGCTTTCTTTAATAGTAAATTGTCCCCTTCCATTAATTTATTTTCATTTTTGTCACACTGTGGTTGCCATAATGCTGAAATACTCAGGAATATCTTTAAGCACAACTTCACAGAAGTAAGAGAGATTAGTTAGAGGTCAGTGAGTGAGTAGTTTTGTACCTTGACAAAAATAGGAATGGTGGCAGTAATAATTGTGATCACATCCAAATTGATGATGTGGACTGTTAGCTTTACAACAAGCAATGTGGAATGCCAAGACTTTGTGCCTGGTTCAAAAGTCAGAGAACTTACACAAATCAAAAACAGTAAAGGAAGAGAAATGGGGTGCTACAATGGGTTTGGAACTGTTTTTCTCCTAAGCCCGACTCAGTTCAGCATCTTGCCATGTTCTTGTTCTTGTTCTTGTTCTTGTTCTTGTTCTTGTTCTTGTTCTTGTTCTTGTTCTTCTTCTTCTTCTTCTTCTTCTTCTTCTTCTTCTTCTTGTTCTTGTTCTTGTTCTTCTTGTTCTTCTTCTTGTTCTTCTTCTTGTTCTTGTTCTTCTTGTTCTTCTTCTTGTTCTTGCTCTTCTTCTTCTTCTTCTTCTTCTTCTTCTTCTTCTTCTTCTTCTTCTTCTTCTTCTTCTTCTTCTTCTGTGTTTTCTATGTCTCTCTCAGAAGATCATGTAAGTAATGTCTGATGTGAATTATCTTGTCTGTACACAGGATGATACAAACTGTCTGACAGGATTCCTAGCAAATTTCTGTTAAAGTGCAATGTAAGAACAGCAATCTGTGATGGAATTCTAGTTCAGCTGATCTCAGTTAGGAAAGACTTGCATTTTTCAATGAACTTCATCAGATAATTGTGTAGTATCTCTCCAATGCTGTGAACTTCTCCTTGTTCAGAGAACATTGTTTAATGATTAATGTATTTGTGGTACAGTTGCACCCCAAACACATTTCAGCATTTTTTGGCATAGGAATTTGAGGGCTGAATGGAGTCCTGAACATCTCACTCCTTTTGTTTGGATATGACTATTTTCTGTCATCTCTCCTGCAGCCCCACGGCACATTTTTTACCTCATTTGTGTGAAACCTATCCCCACCAGTATGTCATTATCTTCTACAGAATTCACCACTTCTAGAGTTTTCATATGCCTTTCCCAACTGTGATCTAGCACCATAGTAATGAAAAAAAAAGGGTTCAACAACAAGCCAAATTTCCCAGAGATGAAAATGAACACCAGTAAAACAACACTCTCTTGTATCATACAGTCTTGTTCTCCCTTTTCTCATTCTTCATATCCCATGTTACATTTTGATATGTATTGTTCCCTCTAGTTTGACCTTTCAACTTCCAGCCTCTTTTCAATAGTCTTGCCCTAAGCTGTCTGTGTTTTGGCAGGAGCTCTGTGCATTAGGTCAGGCTTCTTGGCACTGACCACAAATTGGGCAATCTGAGTTTTTTTGAGGGAAGAAGATAATTGCTTATCTGTATTGTACTGTTTCAGTCCTTAGTATTTGAAAACTAATGACATTATTAGCATTCAGTTCCCAGATGGGCAGAGACAGTTTGATTTCACCTGACCCATCAAATATAGAAGAGTGTTAAACATTACTTTGAACTTTTCCAATAATATTGATCCTGCAGCATCCCTCAGCAGCTACTTCCATTACCTAACCATTCTTAGGTTTGTGAGCATTTCCTAATATTGAAACCATATTTTTTTCTCATGCAAAGTAAGTCAATTATTTCTTATTCTGCTCTATTTGACAAGAAAGGAAGGTGAGCTGTGTCTATATTCACAGTGCACTTACAAATGCCTCCTTTTTCTTTTCCTACTGCTCTCTTTTTATCTATTCTCCTGCTCTGTGTTACAAAGATTTCTCCTTCCTCTTTCTCTCCCTGAAGGTTGATAAAACAAAACATATTCAAAGCCAGCCTGTCATTCTATGAACAATTTCTTGAATATCAGCTTTCCAATCCCCAATTTTAAAACTATAGGCAAACAGAGCTCACTCTGAAAGGTAACAGGAGACAAAGAGGATGTTTAGGATCTTACTAGAAAAGGTGGAATCATAGCTTTGATGTATAAACCTTCCTGTTTCTAAAATAGCATTTCTAGCAAATTAAAAAGTGAAACAGTCTTATATCTGATAAATCTTAAGCAACGCAGGATCTTGTTAGGAAATTTCCACAAGGATGAGTGAACTCCTTAATATATCTATTCAGTTTTGTGGAATGTCTCACATGATATTTTCTACTGAATGAATTTCACGTACATGAGGCAATAGCATTTATCTCTAAAGTCTTGTGTGACTTTAGTAGTAGAAGGAGGTGCCAGAGTGATGCTTGGGAAACTAAATTCAGGTTCTCTATAATGCAGCAGCAAGGATAACTTCTTATAGATATTGTCCCATCCCCATGAGTCAGCCCTGATCTGCAGGAACAGACAAGTTCCGCTAGTATTCTTGGCTCATACAGTTGCTGTCCTCACTGCAATTTGACAGAGAATGAAAATCCAGTATGTTACTTTTGCAAGGAATAAGTCAGAACTGAGAGCTACCAAGCTCATTGCATGTACAGACAACAAATTGTAAAATAAGAGGAATTTTTTCCTCCTGGTGAAATGAGAATGGTTAAGGGCCGAAGGACTGCATGTTCAAAGATGCATTTCAGAGCAAAAGCCATTTGAATTACTTGGTTCTTTTGTGTTATCCTGACCTATCACAGGGTTGGTGGAAGATCTATGTACTGGACTCCTAAATGGAAATTAAAATTCATGGTGGTTTATGATGTGAACATTATTTTCAACATTGTCTGGGACCTTGGCTTTTTTCTTCTGCCTTTCTTTTTTTTCCCCTCTGAAAATGCTAGAGTAGGAAGCTCACATAACTCACAGATCTTGGCTGTAGCTGCACTCAGGATGCTTCTCATTCTAGAAGCATCAAACAAATCTTATCAACCTCCATTTCTCCTCATCACAAAATACTCTACTGTTTCACTCATCTACACTTTGTCCTCCCCTGAAGAAACTATGATTGATGTTTTCTATCAGTATATGCTAAACCACCTCCTAGGGTAATTTATATTCTTAATAAAAGTTAAGAGCTGGTGGTTTGCTACTGCTTCCTTTGTGCTGCTAATCATCATGATGAGTAGGCAGTCAAAAACAATTCTTTCCAAAAACAGGGGAAAAATGTAGAAAGCGGATACAAAGACCTGCAAATAGGGTGTTGGCAGACAATTTTTTTTTATTATGCTTATGATGTTTCAAGAGAACTACATTAAAATAAGAAGGACACAAAGCCTTTGAATGAATTTCATGGTTCACCAGATTTGTGAACTACTGTCCTCCTAGAAAATGTTGAGTATCCTTGCTTAAATAACTCTTAATATATTTGACCAACTTGGAAAAAAATGGAAGAAAAAAGTAGTAGAAGAAAGGTTGAATTTATAGAGGAGGACTAATGTTTAGTGTAACATCATTTTAGTCAATTGATATTTGAGAAATATGGACATCTCTGTAGGTGTGTTTCTAAGGAGGAGTTCAGTTTTCTCAGTGATTCATGAGGTGGACCTACTAAAAAATAAATTAAATAATGGAAATTAAATGCTGGATGGAAAATAGGAGAAATTTGTTGATTGAGAAACATTAGATTGTGAAATGACTGTGATGGCTGCCCCACTGGTAAAAACATCTTAAAATAAAGTGGGGGAAAATGAAAAGAAAAAAGAAAAAAAAAGAAAAAGAAAAAGAAAAAGAAAAAGAAAAATATAGATATGCAATGGACTTCAGGAACTTCTAGGACTTTTTCTCATTATAGTTTTTATTCTTTTCCCCAGCATTTCTCTTAATGATCTCGTGCAGCACTTTTGTGCAAATTACAAATGACCATACAAATGACCTGGAATTGTCTGTGAATGGATGATCAAAAAACAATAAGAAGAAAAGCAAGGACACTTAAGTCCTTATGGATCACCTATAACTTTCCTTAATTAGCTCTGTAAATCCTGCTGGTACCAGAAGAGCCATTTACAACCATTTCAGAACTGGCAATGCTGATACAAGTGGAATGGGCAGGGTTGCTTTTACTTTCAGGAAAGAGTTATATCAGATGTCGTATTAAAGCAGCTTTCATCATTTACTAGTGAAGTTTAGATTTATTAGAATCATTATTCCTAAAATTGTGTGTGTGTAGATTATGATTAGTAACAAAACTGATATATTCAGGTTGCATAAGACAAGATTTCTTTCCTCTAGCAGTGTACGCTGGATGAGGATTTTGAAACAAGTCTGCCCTTGACCAGAAGTTTAGAGGGTGAAAATGTCATTTCCAGTTTAAATTTTTCAATGATTCCATGAAACATTGATCAATTTTTCAATGGAAACTTGGATATGAATACAATTATGTGTGTGTTTGTTTGTTTATTTTTTTAACACACACATGACTATGTTCAGAGGTAATGAGTAGATACCACTCCTTATGTTGTGTCAGAGTATCTTCTCAGTGCTGCCTTGGTGCCTCTGAAAAATGACTTTGAGATTTGCAGAGTGTGCAGATTGTACTCAGATAGTGATATATATTTTGCAGACTGTCTCCTCACTACAGGGAATAATAACTAGTTGCATGCACTTTGTGCATTCTTGGATTGTAATGGTGGCTCAAGAGAAAAAAGCTTCTGGTACATTTTTTCAGGATGCAATCCATCCTGAAATTAAAATCAGCATTTCTTTCCTAAAGATTGCAATATTTTTTGTCAACAACATACTTCCAGATATATTCTGCCAGACATTAAATGTACAAATAGGGTGTGAAATGCAAAAATCCCGATATTTTCAGTGATTTCTCTGATCTCCACATCCTAATTTTAGATAAAATTCACAAGAACTGAAAGGCATTATGAGAAAGAAAACAACTTGCATAGGTCTGTCTGTACTGTATTTCCCAGGAATATAACAGAAGGATGCAGGCAGTATTTTCTAACCATTTAAGGCTTACAAATCCTGTCTCATAAATGTTTTGTAAATAATTAATTAAAAAATCTGCTGTTCTCTACAAGTACTGAAGAAATAAATGTGTCTCATTCTGAAAGCAAAACATTTTCTTATGCTTTAAACACTAAATTTTTGAAACAGCACAGTGCTGAACTATATAAAATTGTTATTTAGAAACCAATAGGAAGGACGTGTTCTGTAAAAAAGGATTTACTCTTTAGTAAACCAGTTTCTACATCTAAAATGTTAATGTGCACTTAGGTACTTGTCTAAATTTAAGTCAGCAGTTTCTTCTATCTTGTCTGCCCATCAAAAAAAACTAGAAATGCAATCCACTGTCCTTAGAATTTAATCTTTACTTCATCATTCCCAGTCTATGAGAGAAATTAAGGCTCAGCATTGACATTTCTGTTAGTAATTTTTTAATTGTTTTAGAAGAAATATATATGTAGCTGTTCTGCTCCATTTTAAAAATATATAGTGGAATTTTATACATTGGCTGCAGTGTTGCAGTTTGCTGTTTCAGTTATTCAATTCACCCAGACCAGTTATCTGTGATATTGTATCATTTCCTAACAGCTGACTGACAGAAAATATAAAGGAATTTAAAAACAACATGGGTGAGTCTTTGCACTTAGCTACAGATGTGTGTATAGAGCTTTGTCTCAACTTGCAACCATCTCCAAGTAATTTTAAGAACACTGAATACTGGGTTAGCCTATATTCTGCCATAGAGACTGTTGCAAAAAAGGAGTATATCCTCTCCTAAATAAAAAAAAAAAAGGTCTTCAAAACCTTTCAGAGCTAGAAGTGATTGGGCCTTCTTTTTCCAAGTTACGCTTTGGTTAAACATTACTTCTACTGGAAAAGATTCTTTAGTTTGAGAAAGACTAGTTTATACATGGGTATGAATAATCTATACCAAGTGAGGGGAGATGATAAAGGTAATTAAATTCCAGATTCACCCGGGACTGAATAACAGATGGAACACAGAAGACAAAATGATTTTTTTTCCCATGGTGTGCCTTCATTTTTTTTTTCTAATACGCAAGTTTAATCCCAAATAATCCCAAACCAGTAAATAACAGTCAAAAGTACACAGTGTGATAAAAGATGTGAAAACACTTCAATTCAAGCACCGGCAGTCAAAAGGAGGGACATTCATGTGTGATACAAGAACAGTTAGAAAACAGTGCATAGACTGGGAAAGCTGAGGACAGGTTGATTATACTACCCTCCCTACAAGCACTTGGAGGCACTAGCTGAAGCCAGGAGGTGACAGATTCAAATGAAGTGAGAAGATACACTTTTTATATGGTGCATAGTTGTCTTATGGGCCTCTTTTTTGTATGACCTGGATCTAAACTTCTGTGGGAGACCAAGAAGCAAATAGAGAAAGCAAAGACAGGAATACACCAAAAACTGCTAAATGCAGAGATCCCCCCCTGATGCCACCTGTGAAACATTAGCCCTTGGAGAAAGGAAGAGAGCTCGGATGAATTCCCAATGTATCAGTATCAGTATCACTGTATCCTGTCTCTTTCCTGTGTTCTTCCTTCGGTGTCTGCCACTTGTCACTGCTGGAAAAAGAGTACCAGCCTTGATAGTCCTAACTAGATATTTGATCTCATCCAGTACAGCTTTTCTTCTGTTCTTACTCCTGGAACATACAGTTGTCTTCTAAATGTGTTTGTGTATTCCAAACTGAAAGATTTTAACTATTCATTTTAATGCACATGAAACAAGCTTATCCACTGGTGCAAACTGCAAACTGGTGAAGCCAGGGTTGCTATGAGCTTGCATCCTTTTTCTCATCTGCCTATGGGATGAAATAGGAGGAAAAAGGTGTTTTTGAGAGTTTAAATGCATATGAGTGCTGCACACAGTAGGTGCAAAGCAATTTGGCCTCTGGTCCTTCAAAGTAAATGAAAAGTGATGTATCAGCCCGTGTAACCTGTAAGGACTCTTTCCATTACCCATATCCACCTAATGCAATGTCACAGTTTTGATACCTTACAACTTCTGTTCAGTTTGTTTGAAATGGTTCTATTACTGCATAAGCAATTAGTAAGGTAACAAATAAATAGGCAAATGAAGATTAAACAAAAGGACAGAGATCTTGACTCCATAAGCTTTATTCCTTTTGTTCTGACACTTCAGAATTTACTGTTAAGTGAAATTGCCCCTTTCCAGTGAGATCCATAGCTTTATTTTGTACTTTCTCTACTGATAAATTAGGAACTACGTTACATTCTGTCCCTGAATTACTATGCTTTTTAGATGCTAAGAAGAGTTGCAGAGAACAAAGTTAGCTGCCTCATTCATCATGTCTTTCTTCCATTACAATCTATTTGTTGCTACCCATCTGTCATCCCCATGAAAAAGAAACTCTTTAGTCTCTTAAATCTGCCCTGAAACACCAAAACTGAGAGCTCCATGAACAAGAAGAAATTTACTATTCTGTATAATCTGAAATGCCAGAGAGCCTGGAAACTCCAGACTCTCTGGAGTTCCCTTCCAAAGTCTGTGTTCCCTTCCAAAATCTGAATTTCCTCTCTCGGTCATAAACCACCCTTTGCTTACCAAAGTAACAGAAGAGCTGGCAGTATCAGATGACAAAATAGTTGTCTCTGGAAGACCCATGAGGAAGAAAAACCTATGCCAGGGAAAGGTAATGCTAGTTCTGGCTTTATGAAGAAGACAGACCTTCCTGTGGAAACCAAGTAGCCTGTAAGCTGTCATGCTTCTCTGAGATAGTGGCATATGAGTTCATTAATGTCTACCTGTCACCTCCGTATTAGACTTCAGAGCATTTCTTGTACTGGCACAGAGTAGTGGTTGAGTAAGGGATCTGTCAAACTAAAGCACAACAAGCTATTCATCCTGTAGGAGTCAGACAATGAGAGTCTCCTCCTTCAGGGGATATCGGTTAAACTATGTGTTAGCAAAACCCCACTTACCCACTCACAGAACCACACAATATGCTGAGTTGGAAGGGATCCACAAGGATCATCAAAGTCCAGCTCCTGGTCCTGCACAGGGCCATCCCCAGGAGTCACAACACGTGCCTGAGGGTATTACCCAAATGCTTCTTGAACTCATGAATCCTGTCTCTTGCTACACATGGAACCACCAGCAGACACTTCGTAAGGACACAGCATGAACAGCAGCATATCCTCCTACTTAAGAAATGTTAGGGGCATTTTTCCCCTCCTCCCTCCACCCCTCCCTCCCTCTCCTTTTTTTAAATATTTTTTTTCCATATCCACTCTGCATTTAGCTGCCTGCCAAGGCCCTGGTCCCAAGTGCTGAACAAAGATTCGGTTCTGAGTATCTGAAATACATTTGGTAAAGCAGAGATTCTAGTAAATTAAGATGCACAAGAGACCACCTTAACATCCCTACTACAGACATCATGCTAGTGCACATATATACACTCACGCATATATCTATTCCCTTGGAAAATAACCTCAGCCTGTGCTGTGACCACAACAGCAGAAAATAAAGCTGCTGTGCTTAAGCCATAACCCTGCAATTAATGCAGCAGGGAGCAGATCCAGCATCATCTGTCATCTGTGCAGAGTTAAATGTGGAAGAACATTTGCAGCAGCTAAAGTACTGGTTGAGCTCCTCTCATCAGGCCACAGCAATTGCCTTTTAAAGGTTCACAGGCAAGGGGAAGTTATTATTTTCTCAGTTTTCATTATCTTTTTTTTTTTTCCCAAAGGACATGGCATCTAAGATGTAGTGTAAATAAATATGAATATGGTGAAAAATCTTTGTAGCATATTTTAGCTCTCTTGTTTCTATAGAGCTATCACTACTAGCTGAAATATCTCACCTCAGAAGGTAAAATTCTTTCATGAGATAACGTTTTCCCTTCAGTCGCATGAAGGCCCAGTGGGCATATTTCTGGATGCACTTGAAAGCAGCAGAACCAGATGTGCACCTCCATATGTGAAAGGTCTGCTCAGAGCAGCCTCATTTTAAAATCAACAGAATTGACAGAAAGATTGTTTTGCTACAACAGAGAGATTCACAGCTCCAGTACAGCTTGATGCCAGGTTTTTAAATGCTTTAATAAGTCACGTCAGCTAGGAGTCAGAACATGATGTAGCTGTGTGGCTTTGCTGCAGAACCTGACATCCCCAATCAGCCATAAATTAATTTTCAGAAAGGGTAGAGGAATATATTCAGAAAGGAGTAATGTGCCCTAATACTGTCAATCTTATCAGTGTGATATGGCATCGACATTCTAACCACTAGCTAGGAACCTGGTGTATGATTACAAATTAAGTAACAGGATGAAATTAAGAAAAGATAAATTTTGGAACGCAGAGCTGAAAATGAGTGAGGTCTGCAAGGCAGGTGCAATCTCAAAGACAATTGCAGGAAATCTGATTTCCAGGACTACATTGGACAAAGAGCTAGTGAGCATCCTGAGATATAAACCCTGCTGTAGCAGGCATTTGGCCTCTAGCTTTTTAATTTGTACAATATTGCTATAAGAGTGAGATTAGTATCTTTTAGCAAAACGATTTTTTTTTCTGGAAAAGACTGGTTCATATAAACCAAAACTTTTTTTTCTGTAGAAATACAACATATTTTTTATGAAACATTGCCAGAGAATTGTTTCTCATGTCTAGGGCGGAATCACAGTTAAACACCTGAAACTGTCATTTTCTCAGCATAGGACATAGGGCCACTCTCTGTGTGTGATGAAGTCAGACTTCTACATAGAAACAAATGAGTGAGGCTAGAGACAAAACTTGTGAAAGGGGGAGCCTGCACCTGTAGTCTCTCCACTTATGGGGATGATTCCACTGTGAGCAGAGGTCTCAGTGTCTGGGCCTTTTTTTAAACTGAATTTTATGGTTTTTGTAAAGGTGAGGTGTTGAAATGAGACACCTCTCACCATCCAAGAGACATTCAGGTTAAGTGCCTTGAAAACATTTTCAACAAAATGGAGACATGATTGTACTTCAAGACTTGGATTTAGACATTCCTGAACTATAGGGAGTTTAAGCAGCATGCTGGCACATAAATACTGCATAGGTCCTTCAAAAACACTGCAGTCTCTGGTGGTCTGAAACCAATTGTTTAGTTTTATGGACAGAAACAGTCACTAATTAATTACACTGTTTATCCCTCACCAAATTAAGCTGGTCTGTTAAAAATACAGAATCAACATAACCCATATAGCAAATTAAGTCTATTTTGTGCATTAATTGCCCACATTTTCTAAAAGCAGAGGAGCAGTAGCTTGTTTTCTTCTAAAGGAAATAATAGAAACAGGCGTTTCTTATAAAACTCAAACATCCCCCAGTGATTGTGGGTGTGCTTATGAAATTCTAAAATTATGAATCTTCCCAGAACGTATAGGACATTGTCAGTGATTCTTCTTTACACAAAGACATGCTTATTGCTCCATGGTGTCATCTGGTACCTTACAGAACAGAGCCCATCTGCCTGTGAATCATGCCATGCTGGTAGTTTGAGAAAGTTTAATTTGCTGTTTATTCTTACCGAAGTGCAAAAGACCCAGGGACAGCTGGGACATCCAAGGTCTGGTCCACAAGGACCAGGCTTCGGAATACCCCCCTGCCTATCTCTCATTCAGCTGGAAGCTGGCTGGGAACAAAGTAGTCACACAACAGCTTTTTAGAGTCCACACACCAGCTGGGATCTCTACAGGCACAATAAAGAAAGGGAACCAGGTCTCAGGGGCTCACTGCAAGGTGTCCCAGCCATTCAGTCTAAATATGGATTTGGTGACTTGTCCTCCCTGGGTTCATTGTTGTTCCTTAAATATCATGTTACTCTGACACCCTTAAAGTCAGAATGTCTTGCACTGACAATGTCTGCACCAAAGCAAGGTGTCTGTGCGGCACCTCGAGACAGAAATTCAGTCATTCATCTTAGCAACTTGCCTTTGTGAGAGTAAAGCCAGGCAGCTACCTGAGAATAGACTCCAAGCTCTAAACCTGCTACTTTACCTCAATGTCCTTCCAATGGAGATGGATGTCCAACTTTCCTGAATGATACTTCATTAAGGAACCTAAGATTTCTTCCACATCTTTTACAGCTCTTATTTATGAGACTCTATCCAGTTCAAGTTCATAGGGCTGAACTTCTTCCATGACTTTAATAAAGTTAAGAGTGCTGTGGATAATGTAACCTGACAGATATCATTCGAATGCGTATTTTATGGAACCAAATAAATGTTTCCACTTTGTCCACCTTTAGCATTACTGAAGATATAACCCGTCATTATCCTGAACTATAGCTGCTGATATAAATAATTTATGCACCCATAAAGAGAGTTTTCATAACAAAAATAGGTTTCATAGCGCAATTCTATTATGTACAGGCTATTTGCAATTGAGACCATAGGGTCAATAGATATTTAGACTTTTTTGTGAACATCTCTTCAGCTAGTACAGAAAGTTAATGTTTTTGTTGCCTTAATCTCTAATAATAACAATAAAAAAGGATAAAGAAAAAATTATTCTTTCAGTGAGTTTCTAGAAGAGAAGTGATTTTTTCCTTTAATATTGCTGTGGAGAAAGCCAAGTTAAAAGAAATCCCCAGGTTTAGCACATGCTTTTAAAAATGTGTGCTACTTTTTAACATGTTCCATGTGTCATTAGAGCTCCTTCTGTCACTGGTTGTTGTTTACACAGTTGTACTTCTACATAACTTGAGTCACAAAAGAGAAGACACAAATGAAAACTTCACTAAATTAGCAAAATAAAATAAAGCCTAATTCATTCCCATCTGGATGGCACTTTTGTGTAAGTGTGTGTGTGCATACATGACAGTATGTGTGTACGCATTTTTGGTGTGGGGTTTTTTTCATGGCTCTTGTCAAATGTAGAGAACAGCTACATCTGGCACACTTGAATAGGAACATGGGAAAATTCTGCCTTCTTCACTGAGATCTGTAGGTCACAGTCACATAGAAAAATCAGAGAAGATAATTACCTTTTTAGCATATTAATGAGAAGAACTGGTTTGTACTATAATGCATAACACTATATGCACAATGATTGTAAATTTAATTTTTAACTAACACACAGAAAGCCAAGAATTTGCTTTGTTATTCTCTGCATGAGCCTTAATAGAGCAACAGACTACTTTTTTATCTTCTGCAGATGTTAGAGCAATGCCAGTGGACCCACACAGTATACAAGCTCTGCCAGGAACACACAGGATGGACTTGACTTCCTTGTCATGCACAGGTATCTGAAATACATCCAGGGTACCTGAAAAACCTGCAAAGAGCTGACTGACAGAGGACCAGCAGGATCCATGCCTTGGTTCAGCAGCAGCTAGACACCTTGTGAAATGGCACTAAAACGACTGAACAGAGCTAAAGGAGGATTGGGATAGCAATCAGTCTGGGAACGAGTTAATTTAGGGTTTAAATGTAGGTGCCTGTATATCATACATGTGCCTGCGGTCTCACTGAGATCAGTTCAGCCAGTGCAGTTATGCTGCCCACCCTTCAATTGCAGCCTCTGAGGCTCCCTAAGATCCTGTGCCCTATCTGCCAGTTACAGATATCCTGCTTTTCTTTTGGTATCAGTAACCCTCTGTGTTTAGGAAGATCTTTGCTAACTATAGGGACAGCTTAGTTATCTATTTGCATGGTCTCATGTAGATACCTAAAGGTAGGTGTCTGTGATTCAGCTGTGGATTCCTTACATCCTTCACAAAGAAACCAGCTAGGCTTGCATTAAAAATATTCTATGAATTCTGAAAATTATACATTTAATTATTCTGTATATTCTTAAAATTATATATTTTATTATATACGGTTCCGATAATGTATGCCAAGTCTGGATGTGCAAATCCTTTTCTATGATAGAAATCAGAGGAACGCCTTGGAATGTCAGTAAGCATGGAGTGAAGGCTTAGTATCAAAAATAATCATGGGATCTCTCCTGCAAAGCATATAACATGTTTCATTAGAGGAAAGGCATTGCTAAGGCTGAAAAGAGACTGCAGAGGATTATCAACATTATTTAAGGCTTTCAGCCTCTGAGTCATGAGGCAAGATTAGCGGCACAAAAAAGAACAGAGATTTCACAGAACTCCATCCCATCTGGAAAACAGCTTAACAGTCATGTTGAGAAAATTACTGTAACTAATTCAGAAACAGGATGCCTTGATGTTGGCTTACATTTGGGAAAGTGCTTTTACTAGAAGTTCTGCAAATCTTCAAGTACCACAGTTTATTCAGTCAGAAAAGAGTCGACATTTTTTCAGTGAGGGAGAAATAACTACAAGGAAAAAATGCCCTCTATTTGTCCTCAAAACCTTTTGATTTTGATTCCATAAATCTAGGCTGAAGAACTGACAGTTCTACAGATACAAGGTTTGTTGTCTGAAATAAAATAAAGCTTTGGTTCAGTTCAGGAAGATTTTTCTACCAATAAATTCCTTTTCTACCATTACTTTTTTCCTTTCCCTGCTGTAGACAGTGTCCGCAACAGTATTGGCAGAAGACATTTGATTTTTTCTTCTTTGGCTTCTTTTTTTTTTTCTCTTTCTGGGAATCCTATGCATAGGTGTAAGAAGAGACATAGACATAAGGAAGAAAAGGAAATTGAAAGAATCCAGAATAAAAGGGGACATGATACAAAAGGGAATGAAGCTTTCTTCTATTCTTCATGATTCTATTTCTTTGTCTTCACAGTGAAGAGTGATGTCCTAGAATGCCAAAGCTGGGTGTTAGGAACTTTGCTAGAAGGAACTAAGATATTAAGTATTTTCTATTACTGTGGTTCTAATTGCCAAGCAAAGAGAGAATAGAGCCATATAAAATCACAAATGTAGGAGTTGTACAAAAAAAAGATGGCCAGAACCTGTTCATCTTTGTGCAGTTCCACTTTTTTGAGTTTTATAAATTCTCACTTAACTGGCTACATTTTCATGGGTTTTATGTAAAAATTACCTTCATTGCCTATTACCTGCTTCTCTAATAATGCAGATTGGAGACAAAGTCAAGAAATCCAACAAATATTTACACAAGGGAGAAACTTTACAAATTCCGTATGTCTTATGGGACCCAAAAATAATTTTTGAGTTGCTGTAATTGGAGGGCAACTTATACATAAGAAAACAAAAGAACAGAGATATAAGAGGATAAAAAAATCTGTTAGATGTATTTTAGGATTTAGGCAATACTTAACTCTTAGTTAGTTCCTTATTATTTCTCCTTTTTTTTCCCAATTTTTTTTTGTTTGTTTATTTTATTTTATTTGGGTCTTTTGTTTGTTTGCTTGCTTGTTTTTTTAAAAGAAGAAGTCCATTCAAGAATAAAGAAAGGAAAAGAAAACAGGCTCAGGAACAAAATTCAATAGCATAGATGAGGGTGACATTGACAAGTGGACAACTGGCCTCTTGTTCCTTAAAGCATAATTACTTCTAAGGATCTAAAGGAACATTTATAGGAACCTAGAAAAGCTGAATGACATACTGACTTCTTTCTTGCTCTTTGCAAGCCATGAGGTCTTCTGGTAAAAGTCTTGGCTTGAGGGATTTTGGTGCCATGCCCATGTTCATGGCTGTAGCCATCATTCTGTGTACTCCTGTGTACCTCTGAGTCGTTAGTACAGCACAATTTCTCTTCTGTCACAGAAGACTTTCACTGAAAAACTAATGGGAGGGATTAAGGTTAAAACATTCTAAAACCAAAACCTATGGTCATGGATCTGAGTATAATACATTGCCCTAAGAGCTATGCATATTACAAAAAGAACTCCTTCAGGACATAAATAGTTGAAAACTTTTGTTTTAATGATGCACGTTTTTCAAAGCTTGGCTTAAGGAAAGAAATTACCAGTTTTATTTCAAAGCATTTATATATCAGAAGTAATTTTGAGGACTTCATTGAATGTTGCAGATTTATACTGCAAGATGAATTTATGCAGATTTCAATAATAACAACAAAATTGGGTAATTGAGAGACTTGGAAAAGACTCAATGGATTATCACATTTTCATGTCAATCTATGGCACACTGCATAAATGTATAAAATTATCAAATTGAAGTAAGCTGTGATGGAAATAATTTCAAATTACAAATGCATCTCTTACTGAATGTTATTCAGAAGTGCAGTGGTGCACTCCTGGGTCCCCAGATCTGAAGTGTGCTAGAATTAATGATAAACTCCTACACTGTTTACATGGCTCTCATGGATCTATCAGTGTGACATTTACTGAAAGCATTAAAAAATGTAAAGAGCTGTCTCCTCTGTCTTCACCTATAAAGTTGCAATGGCTTTCTTGAGAATAGTTAGGATTATACCTACTTGTGAGTTCTTTGAGGAAAACATTTTGAGGCACATCTGTTTTAAAATGGGGAACCAGTTATTGTTGAATGACACAAAACTTTTAAACCCCAACTCATTGCTTATAACTCTACTTTTTCAGAGTTCTGTAGTACCCAAAATTTAATCTCTCTTCTCTGTACACTGAGAAACTCATTGGTATGGTGACCATTTCCAGTAGTCAAGGAGTGAAAAAGCTCCCTTCTCTGATGGACTGTCACATTGTTCAATATTTTCTTGACTGGAACTCAACAGAAGAGGTGAAGTCACAGGGATTTTACAGCATCACAGTATTAAAATGAAAAAAAAAAAGGGACTGAACACTCACCTCCAGTTTAAGACTGCTAGACGTTTTATGTGGAAAAATCAACAATAATGTTGAGTAACAATAATGCAGAAGGCTTAAGGAGCTTGATCTCATAATAATCAAGAATCTTACTTTGACCTCTCTTTATACAAAAAAAAAAAAATCTCCATCTCTCAGCAGCTCAGGACCACCTCAAAAACTGACTCTATAGTTAAGAATTTGTCTGAAAGAAAAGTTTTGGTGGCAATTCAGGCATAAGAAAGTCCTACCATAATCCACCCTCTTATTCCCGCACTTGAGTTCTCTGTTTCTCCATCTGTACTGGCAAGGGTTCATGTTTTGAGTGGCATTGTGGAGCAATTCAAAGAACATAGCTAAAGGGAAGTATAAAACCTAGCATGAAAAAAAGAGGAAAGGAGGAGNGTGCAATGTGTGGGGTTGAGTTCATGGTTGGGGTTAAACCACAACAAATGGACAAAACATGGAATTTTTATTTAGATGAGTTTTGTCTCAAACAGTGATGTAACAATGAAACAGAGGTTGAAGTTCCCACTCCAGCTCTTCCCAGATGCTCTTTAGTTGAGAACAGGAGGAAAAGTCAATCATGGGAAGGGAGGGGAGGGGAGGGGAGGGGAGGAGAAGTAAGAAGGGAAAGGGAAATGGGAAATGAAGAATAGGAAAATAAGTAAAAGAAGGAAAAGGAAAAGACAAGCATTGCTGCTGAACATGTTGCAGTATCAAAGCAGAATCTCAGAAAGTGGTGCACAAAGTCGTCAGAGACCAAATTGGTGTGAATAATCTCCATTTTTCCAGCATTCACCATTAAAGACTATCAGCATTCTGACTGAACCTGGAGCTCAAGTAGCAAGAACAGCATGATAACATCACATTATCTGTTCCTCACTGCACATGTGTTAGTAGTGTAACACAGTCAGAAATCCTGCTATTGCTGTCACATTAAACCAGAGAAATGTGTTTCCAGAAGGCTATAAGGAAGGCAAGCCTCTCTCTTCTTCATGTGCTTTGGCCTAAAACAATACAAATAGTGGGTTCTAGTTTTGTGTTAACAGTGTAAAACATCACTGTTGTGATTCTCATGTAGGAGTCATAGCAACCAACAAGCACAAAAATAATGGTTTTATTTTGGTTGCTCTCAGAGCAAAAGTGTTTTGGTGTACATAAGGTGTTATGCACAGAGGTTTGAGATACTGAGTTTAAATAAAAGTCATCATAATTACTTTGACTTCATTAAAACAAGAGGAGGAAAATAATAAAATTTGCTGTGTGGGAAAAAGAGAAAGAAGTCTGTAGGGGAATATTATTTTCAGGCTTCTTTTAGGCAACATTCAAAGATAAAAAAGCAAAAAACCCAAAACTTAAATCTATTTAAAAAATCACTTGAGAACATGCTTTCAAATTAAATTATTCAAATTCCTTTCATAATGAAAGTCTTGTAAAATTAAAATGCATTCATCTCTTCTAGTTGTATTCCACAAAGATTTCCTCTTGACTGATGAAATAGACTTTGCCTTGAAGGACTGTCACATTGACATTCTCATGCATTCTTTTTATGGGAACATGGTGCAGAAACCGTCAAACAAAAGCAGTTCTGTTGTCTATGAAGATTTAACTAATGTACACAGAACTTTAATAAGGCCCTGCCAATGTGAGTCCATACCAAGACTAATCAATTTAAGAAAAGCAGTAAGTATGTGGAAATGAGGAAACCCATGACGGCTCAATCATTTGTGCTCTATTTTGCTTGGAGTATAAGTGTGTTCCTCACATAACCTCTATGTTTTGGTCCGGAAATTTGCAGAGGATGCTGTGCCAGCTTGCACAGTTATTCTCCATATCACCTCACTGACAAGTCTGCGTTCATGCAGGCTCTCCTTTTTTACACCAAGCTGTGCCTCCTGCAGTGATGCATACTTCAGTATATCAATCCAGCTTATTATTACTATTCTTCAGTGAACTTCTTCCTTTGCTTTCTCTTTTAAACAAATATACAAATGCAGATACTGTACCTTTTTAGCTCTTATATTTTTCTTTCTGTATTTTTTTGGTGTGGACCACAATGATTAGAATGAAAACCTTTAATACAATTTAATACTTTCTTTTCTCATCTTGGCTTTTACACAGAGACAAAAAAAATCCCACTTACACAATACATTCAGGAAGAGGTAAGTCTTTTGGAAAGAATTAAATGCTCAGGTTAAAATTGTCAAGATTGTTTATACCTTATATTAGAATGAAAGTAAGATATTTCAGTTAGTTTTGTTTATTAACACAGGATAGTGTATGTCTTCAGAGTAACTCATCAACGTAAATTCAAAGTGAAGGACTCTTTGGAGATCCAGAAAAGACAGTTCCAAGTCTGTTAGAAGCCAGGGATTTCCAGTTGATGTCACACATGGACTTGAACATTGGCATCCCCGAGATGTGTCTCTGCTGTTGAACTGCCAACATAGACACTTGCAGGTGGAAAAATTCACTTGTCAGCCAGCCCTAAATTCACGGTCTGATAGGTGTTTCTGAAAGAAGCCACCAATACTGAGGAAAACTGTCACCTCGTTTATACACAACACCTACACTTGTTAATGTAATCATTTAAGAGGAGAGTAACGGTGTTGTTTAATTCCAGGTGTCAGACTTGGGGCCTTTAGGACACAGACACCTCATTGAAATGCTAAATTAAAAGACAAAGGAAAGCAGCCCCCCAACTCCAGCATAAATCTTCACCTGAAATTTTAAATGCACCCTGACAGATTGGCTCTCACTCTGGAAGCAGCACTGACTCCTGCCTCCTCACAGTCAGATAGCTCAGGTGTTTATTTCAGAAGGATGCTTTCAGTGGGTAACTGATAGTTAAAACTGCCAGCTCAGCTGTCTGTACCCCAGCTTAGGACCCTGACTGGGGCATCTCGGTTCAGTGAGTAAATCTCAGCAGTAAGCAGACTGTGACATTGGTATCACTCATTCTTTTCCTCCATTATATCTTCTATGTGAGAGAAATTTCACTCCTTGACATCTCCTCTATCTTTTATCTAGTTTTTCTCTTGTCTTAAACATCATCTCCTCTCTTTCTGAAGTGCCATGTTAGTTTTCTGCCTATATATAAAGGTTTGATTTCAGCCAATTGATTAGTGGTCTATAATTTATGCTTACATAGTGCTTTCAATCCTCAACTACCATAGGAATATTGCTTAATGAATCTTTACAACTTGCCTGTGAGATAAGTTTAGCAAATCTTATTACTGCATTATGACCTTTTTTTTCTTACTTACAAAGGAGGGCAATATATAAAGGAGGGCCCACACAACCCTTCTTCTCAGTTTATTTAGGTTTCGCTATTTTACTTCATTACTAATGTTCTTCTGCCTTCTCTTTTTTTCTTAACCTTATTTGAATTTGAAACCTATTTATTTTTTCAGTTGTCACATAGAGAGGTGACTATTAGAGGTTTATTTTGATTAATTTAATATGCACCTGACTGACTCTGTGGTTGAAACCCACCTGTTATTACCCATAACCATTACAGTATCTTTACTTGGATGGAATTACTGTGTTTCAGAAATTGCTGCAATTGTTGTTTTTATCAAAGGCACTTCTTTCCTTTTAAAATGCCAGTTCTTTTGTCCTTTTCAACTTTCATGTCACCTTTTGAGTAAGGCTTTTATAAATTGAGTTTGAAGTATCTCCTCAGGATTCTGTTATTAATCATAGAGCAGAGTCATCCCTGCTTTTTTGTCTTTAAAGAGAACAATATCTCTTTGCAGTGGTACTTGATATACACTTCCCAGGACAAATAAAACTGTACTAGAGTACCATGGACCTTTAATGATCTGTTTCGTTTTCTTTTGGATGAACCAGAAAAAGGACATAACCCAGTGTTAGCAGAGTCAGACAAAGACACATGTAACTAGTTAGGAACATTGCATTGCAGTGTTTTCTCCATGTTATGCTTTTGTGGGTAAGGGAGCCAAGTCACACTTGTTCCATATTTGCCAGAAATAACAGAAAGAAACTTCATTGTTGATTCTTTTTAAAGAGAAACTGTGATAACAGGATGACTGAAGTTTTATTCATGATTTTAAAAATAAACAGCCTGAAGCACATGTGTATCATGTTGGTCTGAAACAATGCAATATTGTGCAAAAAACACATTGTTTTACTATGTATTCTTTATTACACTAATGTCAGCACTAATGGCCAAGCCAAAGTCTGATCCAAGGTTAGTCTGGAGTGTAAGAGAAGACAGACAAAGAATGAGCAGAAAAAATTAAGCAAAAGTGAAGTGACTCATAACACACAGGTCAATGAGTGCCTCTGATTTCAGCAAAATAGTCCTATTATATCACAGCCTGGCAATTTATTGCCATAGCAAAGGCTGCTGAGGCCATGGAATCAAAAGCTGTATATCTCCAATGTAGCTGATTTTCCTGCACACTGTGTGTGTGCAGGGATCATGATTGTGCAGCCTTAGTCCTTACTATTTTTGGGTTTTCAATTTAAAATACATCTAATTTTCAGTTTACCTGCTTATTTTTTATTCAAAATTTCTATTTATAATTACAATATTTTTGTAATCAGGTTCTTTAACTTTATTAACAGATAATCTTACATTTGACTCTACAATAACCTTTTTTTTTTTTTTTTGCTGCAGATGTGGATTCTTAATTATGTAACTAATAATTTTTTAAGATGCTTACCTAGGTTTTTCAGTTAGGAAGAAGGACCCCTGTTTTAGTCTTCTTCTTTAATTTGGATTGAAAGGACAGAAGGATTGCCATGTCTGTGCTGGAGTTCTCTTCCCTGTGGTATCTTTACATGCAATGAGTTGGAAAGCATGAATAAATGAAGGATTGTTTAAAAGAATAAGAGAAAGAGAAGGATGTAATTTAGTATTTCCCACAGTCTCTTGCCACATTTGAAATGCAGGATTAGAATTGAACAAGATATCTTGGTTTTCAAGATATCAGATTTTCTGGGAACAAAATACTTAAAAGGCCCATGACGTGTTAGCTGGCCAAATGCTTTTGGAGTGAGAATGTGCATATCTGTGGATCCACGTGCATGAATGTTCTGTTATTTGCCTTCTTAAACTCCTTGTTTATGGTTCTAGTATGGAATTTTGTTTAAAAGAAAAAAAAAATAAAAGAAAAGAAATAAAGAAGATTTCCAGGCACTTTCTACAAATGCACACACTTTTGAGATAGGAATGATTGTAGGCATTGACAGAGTAATTTCCACAGAAATCTGTGGAAATACAAAACACCAGGAATTTTCTCCAGAATGTCTTTTATGTTCATTGCATGTTGACTGGTCCCAGAAGCAGCTGCATTTGTGGCCAGTGAGCACATTTATCTGCTTCCTTTAGGGACTCCCAGCTGCAGTCCCTCAGCACCACTTCCTGAGTGCTCCCAAGCCCTCTCACTATTTATGCAGCTACACCAACCCTCCTCCTGTCCTGCCAAGACCAGTGCTTCATGACATTCTTGTATGAGCAATGTCTTTTATAAATTTTATGAATACATCAGTTGCAAATTGTTCAAATGCGACATTGAGGGGCACAAAAGTGTCTTTAAGAGAATTTGCAGCTTTTAGTGAAGCAAAACACCATCTGGAATAAACTATATGCTTGCCTACACAAGCCCACTCTGCTTTCTTCTCTCTCCTTATAAAACTTCAGTATCTCTGTCACAGGCATTTTTATTCCACCTACTATCTGTGGGACTATCTTGCTTCCCTTTAACTGCCAAGAAGTTTGGCATCTGGTCTGAGCTGGCAGGCTGAGCTCTGCTTGAATTCAGTGGAAAGTAAGGGGTCCCTTGGTTGTGAGTGGGGTGGAGAGGAGTCCCTTTCTGGAAAGGTCTACCACTCTGGGTCACAGAAGCAAGCCTGAGTATCTAGCTCAGACATCATGCCTGCATTAGTGGATCCCATACAACGTTGCTTTCCAAAGCATTTTACAGTTAAGAACACTGACTTTCTCAGTGAAAATTACATTTACTTATTATAGGAAATGGTGGAATAGAAAATCTCCACTCAATAATGTATGGTGCTGGTTTTTTGTATGTTTTCATAACCACCATGGAGCAGCAGTTCGTTTGTCTAGGGGGAGAAATGACAAATGTCTTAAAAGTCATCCTTAGAGTCCCTGGATCCTCTTCTGTCTCTGCAGACCATTTCTGTCAAGACACCTCAGGCTGAGTGGAGGGATGTGGCATACTCCCTTTTCAGCACAGGCATGGCTGTTCTGCTATTATCATCAATAGGATTTGTGAATACCAAACTTTGCTTTGTATCTTCTTCATTCTTTCTCTGCTGAGGCAAAATACTCAGTTTTAAAACACCATGGAGAGTTTTCTCTGGCAGCTGCTACATCTGGTTTCCAGGTGGAGTCAGACTGCACAAACTTCACCCCAATGTCACGCATAGTTGAAGGCACTTGGGAACACAGAGAGGGCTATCAGCCACGTGAATCTCACTGGATTATATTCCCAATCATGAAAAACGTTAGATATTCATACCAAGGGCTAAAGAAAGAGCTAATTAGAAAACATTATCTTTTAAATATTCTAATTTCACTGAATAAAAATTCTGTCTGTTGAAAGATCAAAGGGTTACATTTGTTTTATCACACTTTATGTTAACTTTGTTATTCTTAGTAACTATATATGCGTTGCTATTTTCTTTTTATCCTGCAATCATATTTCCTCTCTCCTTGGGAGAAAAATATATTTCCCATCCTCTTCTTCCTGGGTGATTGTTTGGAAAAGATACCAGCTCACATACAGTGGTGGGGTACACGGCATTCTCCTGGTCAGTATGACCAAGATTTAGTGCCACAGTAAGAGGAACATAATAAAAAAAAGAATTTACAAATGTCCTACATTTACACATTGTGCTGTGCACTGAAATATGTAATTACACTGAAGGGTTCCAAGGAATCTGACAACAAATAAGAAACAATTGTGTAATAAAGGTGCAGTAATTCATACGCAGCCACTGGCAGATGTTGTCACATTTGTTTGAAGTCAACAAAAATCTTCTAGAATATTATGACTTCATTCATATTCATGATTTTTTTTTTAAGTATATTAGGTAGAATTTTTCTGTCCTGTATGTTTTGGCTGTTCCACTCATGAGCTGTAAGACGTAAGAAATATGGTCCTATACTTCAGAAAATATCTACCAATGAGGGAAAGAAAGAAAGAACAGCATGTTGGCTTTCTCATAATAAATATTCTCATTACACTTTCTAGCTCCAGTTCTGCAGATCCAAAAGATTTTGGCTCTCCTAACAACTAGAAGCAGAAACAACTGCAGAAAAGGGATCAAATCAAAGTATATGTGCCAGAAAACCAACTTTTATTTTTGAACAATCCTTTTTCAAAAATCATAATAAAATGAGAAATTTAAGAAAGCATTTCTATGTGTTACTGCTGCTGCCAAATAACTTCTTTTCCAAGTGAGATGCTTTTGTAAATTTTTGATCTGATGAGAAGCAGTAACAGAAGCCAATACAAAGCTGAGTTGCAAAATAATCAATGTCCAACAAATATTAATAATACTTTCATAATTAACCACAAGTTAATTTGCATATAATATAATTTTAATGGGATTAGTCTTTAAATAAATATTTAGCAATGGTGGGTTATTTAGAATAGGGGTTACTCATTGATTTATGTTACCCATTTTCATGTTAGTTTGTCTTAGTATAGTTTTACTTTTTTCTTAAATTAAGAAATACATTTCTGCATTTAAATATTAATTATTTTCTTTAAATATTAAATATAAGTGTACTTAATGTAATTATTACACCATTTAAAAAACCTATTTTAAATAAATAAATAAATACCCTTCATCCTGCTTTATGAGCAGTTTAAACTTCAGGCAGAAATCATAAACATTTAATATTCATGCTATATATTTAATTCTTAATGCCTCAAATTCTTTTTTTTTTATTGTTAAACAAGTTCAGTAACCAGATTGGTGTGGGATACTTGAATTTTAAATACAAAATTTCATGTTAATTTTGCAGTGACAGGCTGTACATTTAAACACAAATATGAAGACGAGAAAAACCTCATATAGTTATTTGAAACTCCAGTACCTCAGGCAAACTGCCTACTGCACACATTTATATCTTGATGGACCAAAATAGGAGCTGAACTTGATGATCCTTGTAGGTCCCTTCCAGCTCAGGATATTCTATGATCCATATGCACTTACAAGAAGTCATTTGTTTAAATTATAAAAGAACTTTTCATCAGTTCAGAAATGTTATTGGAGACTACTAGTCTGCCTAGGTAAAAAGGTCATGTTAAAGAACCTCACCCATTAATATTTTCCCTCAGGTTTTTACATTCAATTTAAGATACAACATATCTTCTAAAACAGAGATCTAATCTTAATCTACAGATATGGAAGAACAGAGGTCTGTCTCTGATTATTCTCACCACTGAAAAGTCTTAATTTCTATTATTGTGGTAGTTTGTACCAGACTTTGTTAACGTGAATATTCTTGGAAAGCATAAGCTTCAGTGGCCCTATAAACAAGGATAAATCTCTGCTGTTTTTGAAGTGCTATTTGCATGTAGTGGAAAGTCAGAGGACAGCAAGTGAGAGTCTGAGATACTCAGCCCATAAGGGCAGCAGTCAGCATTAATTACTGGGTTGAGCTACTGGCCGTTCTTCCTCTGCTCTGAGGGCTTGATACTACTCCAGCTACAAATGCTTCCGAAACACATTTCAAAGAGCCATTTCTAAAGCCAGTGATAACTTTTGACTGAAAAAATACAAGGATGATAATTATAAATTTCCAGCAGAGACTAATCACTTTTCAGTGCTGTTTTTTTTCCCAGTTTTCCCCAGTGTCTCATTTTCACCACTGAATCTTTATACATCTATTTTTCCTTCCAAAATTAGTCACATGTATTTGCCAGCTTTTAGCTTGCAGAATCACCCAGACTCCAAGCATTATTTTAATATTGAACATTTAGTAACTTTTAGAAGAAGCAAGAGGATACAGACCTAAAACTAGGTTAATTGAGCTCTGGTTTGGTTATATTTCCTGTACTGTATTTCATATGAAGTCCTAAAGTCATAAGATAAAAAGAAGAAATTTTACTAAAGCTAATTGTACAAAATTAAGAAGGGTCTGGATTTTTCTGTGTTAAGCTTGATGTATTTGATAATTCCCTGACTGACATGAGCTAAGTTTCACAAGTATCTGGAAAAATATATTACGAAAATACTGGTCTGGTATAAACCACAAAGCTTGTTCATGTCATGTCAGAAAAACAAAGGAAAAACAAAGAAATCCTGAGGTTTAATTAAACACACAGCATATCTCCACAGAGACACCACAAGCTGCAGAAGGAGGTTGTGTGTGATTTCTGGTTAAAAGCTGATTCCTGTGGTCTTCTGGCAGCAGTGATATTCCTTTCAGAAATAAAGTGATAAATGCTCTGGAACTGCCACAGGAAAAGAATCTATACACTATAGAGCTGATGCACTGTGAGGACTGCTACAATTTCTGGCCACAAGTGACGGCACCGTATGAAAGGTCTGCTGGGGGATGAAGCCTCAGAGGTGACCCCTTTAGATCCTGCTTTTCTTGTGAAGATGTGGTGACCTGGAGCAAGAGCAGAGCAGTTGTGAATTGTGCTCTGCCTTCATGGCAGGCAGAGCTGGCTTGCTACATGGAGAAAGGCACTGTTCAGATTTAGACAGGTAAAACATAGTTGAAATATTTATCTGTACCTTCTTGCTTTCTTGTGTTTTTCAAGCAAATCAAGACATAATATCAGAATGCTTATGAAAAGCCTGTACACTGCCAGCTTTCTACTGGTGTAGCTCAGATATTTAAAGCATGTAAAGGGCAATCTTTACAGAAATAATTCATAAAGAGATAATGGGTTGGAATATTTTTGCCTGGTTTCTAAGGAAATGAAGCTTTTACAGTCCATCTTCCTATTAGTTCTCCCACAGTACCCATAACTTTTAAAGCTGTCAGGCAACTTCAACCACATGTGACAGGAACAGATGTCTCACATTTAAGAACATAAAAAATCCCCTTCCAGCTCTCTGCAGTGGCACATCTACCAGTTGGGACACTGTTGTGGTTGGTGGCAGTGGGAGAGGTAGTTTAGGGAGAGCTCATGAGTCCCTTTTCCCATAGTCCACTACTGCAGGAATGTTAGAGGGCTCATTCCTGCCTGTACCTTCCAGCAATTAATAAATAATTTCTTACTATTTTGATAAAACCAGCCAGAGGGCAGAAGAGAGACATTCAAATTAGTGCCCTCTCTGACATGCTCTTTGCAATTAAGTTTGATTACACCTTCCTGGCAGTAGCCAGCTAGTCAATAGATGGGTACCAGGAGACAACCATCGAGTGTTCATTTCGTAAATGGGGACTCTGTCAAGCTGGCAGGGTAAGGAAAGACAGCTAAAGGAAGGATGGCTGGTGGACAGAAGCCAGGAGTAAGTATAACAGACCTGGGGTACCTTGCCATGTGTGTTTGCTTGTGCTCCCTGTGTTAATCTTCTAAAACATTTGTGGTGCTGGCTGTCTGGCTTTGTACTAGGTAACGGCAGTACTTTCAAAAGCCAAGCTAGTATGCAGCAGGTCATCCCATCCCCTCACCATTAAAAACAGAAGACAACCTAGCCAGAGCACAGTAAAATAAGTATTTTGAAAAATGTCTTCTAACCCATTTGTCTGAATACTTACTCTCATCGAGCCCCAGGAAAAAGAAACCAAAGAAGGATTAAACAGTGAGTCTATAAAAATTAACTGTGAGTTGACTCAAGAGAAAAAGTAAATGAGAACAGTCTTGAAACTTGGGCAACAGAAGAAATGCTTGGCATGAAGAAAGAAGGTAAAAATCTAATGAAGTGTGGGTAGAAACCCCAAGTCATCTGTCATGGCAGCTGGTGAGGGCATACACAGTAGGGGGTGCACATGGGCACACGTGCCACCTCTGAGTGTAAGTCTAATCTGTTTCACAGATGTGCATCCATACCTAACTTCACTTCCCAGATGCCCCACGCCACCCTCTCTGTGCAGCTGGATGCTGCTGTGTCTCATCAGTTTTCCTTTCATGTCCTCTCTGAGACAACAGAGGTCCAGGAAAGAGGAGTGGATAGGGCGACACTGTCCACAGATTCACTACAGTTTGTGCTGACACCTGTGATAACTCAAACCTCAGACAGAAATAGCTCAAATATTTCAGCCAGGAGCAGTGCTTTTCCTTGTTTTCCAACTGTTTAAAAATATTGGTGGCATACATGTGACTGCATTCGGGCATGATCTCAGCAAATTATTAATTAAACACCAATTATTTATTTAAAGAAGAGACTACAGGATTTGTAAGTTGTTGTGCCTGCCATTTAAAAATATCACCCAAAATTCAACACTTGAATTCCCTCCCCAAGGATACAGTTAAGTTCCCTGGTGTTTTTGATGAACACACAGCTTAATTGATTAGGAGAACACGTTCCTATTTCCTGCCAAGATCTTTTTTCCTTAAATGCAGTGTACCAACTACCGGGTCAAGGCAAGAATTGACTAGGTCTGTGAATCTATACTACATTAAGCTGATACAGTAATTTTTGTCTACAGCAACCCACAGAGCTGTTCAGAAGTGAGCATTGGCCAGGTGGGAGTGATGCAGCAATCCTGTGGCATTCCTCACCATTACTGTGTGAAGCAGTACTCTGTTCTTGGCAGACAATGTCCCTTCATTTTTTACTAGGTGCAGTTTGAGTGGCTGATTATGAACTTTGAGGTCATGAGGATCATTGATTTAAGTGATTAATTCCATATGGATATGAGTTATGAGAGGAGATTAGTGGAGGCATTGAAAACACTGTCTCCTTGCTCCTAATACCACTATTTCTTTTTTTGCACCACCACAGCACCAGAGATTTTTGGCCCAAGGTGCAAAATTGACTTGAGAAACTGGGACTTGTCTGTGGGTTATTTAATGGGCAGAGGGAATCTCCCTCCACATCGATTGAAACATATCTTTCCCCAGATCTCTTCAGTAGTATCAGTATTGAATCCCAGCCCTAGGCTTTGAAAGAGATTTCTGAGAGGCTTTCAGGAGAATTAACATCTGTAAGTAAAATGAGAGGTTATGTTTTATTATAGGCCTTTTACTGTGTCTGTGGGGCCTGTGGAAAATTCTGCTTGTACTGCAGTGGAAATACATATGAAATTATATAATTGTATTTTGACATGTTACAGGCAGTTAGATATGTTGATAGTTGGGTAGTTATGCATCATCTGTAAATAAATGTCTTCCATCCATCAAGTAAGCATACAAGCAAAGTGTCACTGGAAAAATACACATTGCATTAATGCAATCTCTGATGAAATGTTTTTCAATCTGTCACAAAATTTGCCATAACAAATGGGAACTCTGTTCAAGCTTTATTTTAATGTATGATTTAACACCAGGCTTTTTACATTGTAAATAGTTAGTAAAAGCAGTATTTCAATGAATTTTTATTGACCATTTATTTCAGTGTGTAAGGTTTAATAATATCTCTTTTCTCTTTCAGAAAGACTGCGGCAGCATTCTCTCTAACTGGTATGACACCCAGTAAGCATCCTCTTTGTGCTCTTCAATGGCAGATATGTTCTCAGCAGAGGTTCAGGCACCATGGTATAAGTTACCACATTATTGGATATATTGGAAGAAATCTTTTACAATGACAGTGGTAAAACACTGGAACAGGTTGCCCAGAGAAGTGCTGGATGTCCCATCTCTGGAAACATTCAAAGTGAGGTTGGTCAGGGCTCTAAGTTACCTGGTTGAGCTGAAGATGTCCCTGCTCATTGCAGGGGGTGGACTAGATGATCCGTAAAGGTCCCTTCCTACACAAACTATTCTATGATTCTACGAATTCTCTTGGGAGAGCACAAAGTAATATGGGGGGCAAAGAAGCTTCTTTATTTAGTCAGTCTGGGTGGAGCAGTTAAAATGGGAAGGCAGGCTGTCATTGTATGTACAATACCAATTCCCTCTTATCACTGTGCTGAATGGTGGATGCCTTGCCCCTGTCTCTATACCAGTGTCTTCATGTGCTTTGAAAGGTAGCAATGAGCTACCATATGGATAAGATACCAAATGCTTCCTGAGTTTAGTTCAAACAAATGTTGTCCAGGAGTTTGGGCATATTTCTACTATTTTGGCTGACTTCTCTGCATCCCAAGAAAGCATCAAGTATCTACTGCTTCACTACAGCACTAGTGCATCTTTTACCAAGGTTACACCAGGAAAAGACTTAATATTTTGCCTTTTGGGTGATGATGAAGGATATAGATTCATTTACAGGAATATTTTGGTATTTGTGATTAGACTATGACCTGGCCAATGATGGTATGGCTAACAGCAAGAATCCTTGAACTTCAGAATCTCTAGAGTTAAAAATCCTGAAAGAATACCTAAAGATCAACAATAGTGAGCAAACACAGCACTACATCAGTGCACCAGAGCTCAGTTTAATCAGGAGCATTAAACATTCATGTTGTAAAACTCTTTGACTCATTGTTTTAGAATGTCTTCTACATGCAGACTGTTTGTAACAAAAGACTAGTGAATTTGCTCTAATACAAACCCTGCAGAAGCTAAGAAAGTTAAAATTTAGGATTAGAGTGTGTATTCAATGATATAGAGTTGCACTTGAATCTCTTTGGGAGTTCATGCTAGAGAATTGCATTCAGTTTTCAGCAGAATTCCAGATACTGAGACAATGAGAGAAAATAATGTGCTTTATGTTTTCTCTACCTTCTTATTTATACATATTTAAATATTTTAAGCAATAAGCTTCTTTTGGTAGTTAAATATAGTGCTTCTTTGCTAATGTCCACGGAATTTACTTTTTGAGTTTGCATAAGTTTCTGGCTCTATGAGGGAGACTATAAATTCAGTATATTCTTTTTTATTTTTAATGCCTGTTCACCTCTGTAATAAGCACATTTGCTGAGAAATCTGGAAGCTCTAAAGATAAGACTAGGTTGTATATATTTTAGTACTTTAAGGAAAGTGCCTGTTCTAGACTCTGGAAAAACCTAGTGAAGAAACTCATAGATTCATGTAAGGAATCTGCTGAGGGATAAAAACTGTTGACTCATCTCCCTGGTGAATTCTGACCTGAAGAATACAGAGTGAAGAGCTGAGAGGGGAAAAAAGCCAGTTCTTATCTAGAGGGTAGGTACACCTTTTTCAGTAGTATGCTTAGTTCTACTAAAGCAAATGGATGATCAATGTGTGGAATTGCTATAAAACCAGCATTAGTTTATTTACAGATGGAAACTGATACCCTAAAATCCAATAGATGACATATTTAAAGGACAGTTCCTTCCTTTTTCTTTGTTGTGTTTGCTGGAAATCTTCTCATTACTGTAAAATTATTGTTTTTCTGGTTTTCCTCCTTCTGGGTGATATGGTTTGAAATTTGTTCCTGGGTTGTAACTGTTCTTCTAGAATTTTTTCACGTACCCTTCCCTAGTCATTGCGTCAGACATCTTACACCTGTCCCTACATACTTTTATTTCATCCCAGCGCTTCATTTTATTGAGGCCCCATCCAGGAGATATTTTGAGGAAAGATAATGTGACTGTTGGTGTTCTTGTACAGTGTGCACTGCAGCCCCAGTCCCACAGTAGGGTGTGCCATGGTTCCCCCCATTGCATACCCTACAAGGCCTTCTCAAAAAGCCAAGATCCTGGGGAAGACCTTGTGAATATCCAGTCCTGTCCTGGTTTGCTCTGGGTAGACAGCCATAGAACACAGCCAGATCTGGGAGCTAAGGATCCTTAAAAGGCTTAGCCCTGGAATAAGAGGTCTTCTAGAAGACACGTGTCAGAATGCATTTTGTATGGGACCCTGGGACAAAAAGACACTGAGCTATGTACTCTGCATAAATCTTTGCCATTTCTTTTGCCATTGCAATGACTCAAAGTTTCAGTACTCAATTCATAGATGTTTTCTGGGCCTTTTATGCAGTAAAAGATACGAAAATACCAGCCAAGTGAACAAGTGAACACCTTCTGAAGAGAGAAACCAGCTGGCATGTTAAATAAAACCGTTCTGTTAATACAGCCCTGGTGACATTTGCACAATGCACACAGTGACACCTGATGCTGATGACTCGTATTCCTACACTCTTGAAGTCTTACAGAAGCAGTTATTTCCTGCATTAGGCTGATCTTTTTGATTATTTTAAGGCCAGTGCTTTCTGTTTGCCCTTAGCAAATGTCATTGTGTTGATTTTTATGTATTTTTCAGTTTATATTATTTGGATTTTGACTCCACTCTTCAAAAGTTTACCAGCCTTTCAGATTGGTATCATACAGACATTAATGCAAATCACTGAATAAGTAATTCCTTGAAGTAGTAAGTGGGAGTAGTCCTAGGACAGATTCTTCTTCAAGAAACCAAGACTTCCCAGGAAAAGAAGCCATTGATAACAGTGCATTGAATTAGACATCAATAAGAAGCTGCATCACAGATGCAGGAAGGATGAGAGCAATGACTCAACAAAGAGTCATTGGAGCAGCACCAGGCTGCAGAAGGTTTTAATGATAAATAGATTTTATTTAACAGTAGGAAGCATATGTGAAGAGGGACATGCCACCTCAGGCTTCAGACGTTTTTTCAGCAGTGGCATACAGAGAAAATTCTTTTCAGAAACAAAGTGAATCAAGTACAAAATGAGAAAAGGATGTGCAATGGTCAAGTCAAGATGGTAAAATGTAGTTGCATGAGAAGCTGAAATGTTTAGAAAGAAAAAGTCTAGATACTTGAGATACTGGACAAGAAAAACCTATTTATTCACTGCCTAGATGCAAAGTAATACCTTGGATGAAACAATCAGCTATCTACATGTACTTCACTTAAAAGCTCTTTAATAAAGATACTCAACCTAATTCCAGATGAGTGTTTAGTCATCACAGTATCATTCAGAGATAGTAACTTGCGCGGCATGTTTAGCTGTGGATATTTTTCGTCACCTATTTGTAGAGTTGTTCAGCTGCCTGAATATGTTTAACTACCTAAGTGCGTTACCTCTGCACCATTTTTTATTACGCAGGATAGATTTGCACTGAACAACACAGCAATTGCATAAGAATTACTTGCTTTGAAATGCAGACAAATACAATATTTCTAAATTCCTGCTGAAGTCACTGAAGTAAAAGCAGCAAAAAAAGAGGAATAAATTTTCAGTACTAGCTTAAGCAGAAATGTATCTCCATTCTCTTCATATGTTTGTTAACACTATTGTCATCTCTCACACAATTAAAATTTTGCAGTGATGTTTACCAAGACTGTGCCCTCAGAGAGTCAAGACACCCATACTCTCCCTGTCCACTTCCGGGAGAAGGTTTTCTAATCCCAGCTTTCAAAATGAGGAAGAAAATTACTTCTTTAACAGGTAAAATTTATTAAAAACTTTGCAAGGCTGGTAAACCAATATCCGTATCTGCCAGTTTAATCTGGCAAGAGAATGAAGGGAAATAAGAAGGTTTTCTACAGGTACATCATCAGCAAAAGAGGAAGACAAGGAAGACTGTGGGTCTGTTGCTGAGTGAGAATGGGGACCTGGCAGCATAGGACACAAAAAAGGCTGGGGTACTCAACACCTGCTTCACCTCTGTTTCCACTAGTAAGACTGGCCATCAACAATTCAAGATCCCTGAGGCCAGAAGGGAAGTCTGTAGCAAGGATTACTCCTTCTCAGTGAAGAAGAATCAGGTTAGGAAACACTCAAACTCAAAATATACAAGTCCATGGGACTTAATGGGTTACACTCAGCAGTGTTAACTCTGCTGAACTATGTCATTGCAAGGCCACTCTGGATTACCTTTGAAAGGTCTCAGCAATCCTGGGACAACTATGTCATCGCAGGGCCACTCTGGATTATCTTTGAAAGGTCTCAGCGATCCTGGGACATTCTTGAGTCCCAGCTTCCCCTGCCATGGTCAGGGACACCTCCCACAGGATCAGGTTACTCAAGGCCTTGTCCAATCTGGCCTTGAACACTGTCAGGGTTGGAGCATCCACAACCTTCCTGAGCAACGTATTCCCCTGTCTCACCACCCTCACAGTAAAGAATTTCTTTCTAATACCTAAATCAAATTTCCCCTCTTTCAGCACCCATTACTCCTTGTCCTGTCACTAGAGTTCCTGACAAAGAGTCCCTCTCCAGCTTCCCTGTAGACCCCTTTCAGATACTTGAAAGGTTGCTACAAGGTCTCCCCAGAGCCTTCCCTTCTCCAGGCTGAACAGCCCCAACTTTCTCAGCCTATCTTCATAGGAGAGGTTCTCCAATCTTCTTAGTAACATTGTGGCTTACTCTGGACTTGCTCCAACAGGTCCGTGTTCTTCTTATGTTGGTGGCCACAGAGATGGATGCAGCACTCCAGGTGGGGTCTCACAAGAGCAGAGTAGAGCAGGATCACCTCCTTTGACTTGACGGCCATGCTGCTTTTGGTGCAGCCCAGGATTCCATTGGCTTTCTGGGCTGCAAGAGCACATTGCTGTGTCCTGTTGAGTTTTTCATAAGCCATCAATCCAAAATGTAACTCTGCAGAGTTGCTCTCAATCCATTCTATGCCCAACCTATAGGCATTTCTGGGTTTGTCACAACCCAGGTGCAGGACCTTGCATTTCACTTTGTTGAACTTCATGAGGTTCACACAGACCCATATCTCAACCTGTCCAGGTCCCTCTGGATGGCATTCCTTCTCCCCAGCATGTTAACTGCACCAACAGCTTGGTGTTGTCAGCAAATTTGCTGACAGTGATCCCACTGTCCACGTCACCAACAAAAATGTGATGTTGAACAGTATCTGCCTTGGTAAGTATCAACCCCTGAGGGACACTGCACATCACTGGTCATGTGGACAGTGAGGTTTTGACCACAACTCTTTGCATAACATAGAACCAGAGGTGGTTAGTCTTAATTTCTCCTGTTACAGAAAGAAAATCTTCAGTATCCTATTTATCAATAATTCCTTGTATGTCGTTGATGGGTTATCTCACATTACAGTGGTTTCATCAATGTATCTCATTGCTGCTAGCACCAGAAAGGCTGTACAAAATGCAATGAATGGTACAGTGTATAGGTTGCAAATGATGCCAAACCTCCGCAGTTCCCAAGTATAAAATGTATATTTAGTTGTCTGGGCAGACACAGAGGTAAAGTAATTCTTGATTGCTGTGGGTTAAATATAATGCAACTCCATTGAAGCCTTTCATTTATGATGCTGTAACACAACATGAGCTATGACCTCTCCACTAGTAAAATTAAATTGTTCATCCAAAAAAAAGTTGCCAAGCATTGCATGGAAAACATTGCAAAATCAATATTCTTTGTAACATTACTGCCACTTAACAAGTCATACCCAAGTCTCATACAAAACAGCCCTAAATAGGCTAACATATAACTTTTATGGCAGAAAATGTGTAATACAGAGCAATTGCAGAAACAGAACAGTTTCTGGTAAGTTTAAATGTGGATATAATTCCATCGTTACCATTTTTTCTATGAAATATTTCAGTGTTGTTTGGGCTCAAAGACCTGAAACTGCAATGCCTTGATTCAATATTTTTAATTTGTTTTAAAGTACTGAATCAAGTACTATTTCTTTAGCCTTTATCTACTACTTTTGCTGTACAGCACAAATGTAATGGAAGTTATTGAGGAACCAGGTAGTGATATAGCATGGCACAGCCACAAAACATATTTATATGTAAGCCTGGGGAGTTAGGGTGATCTCTGGATGCATAGATCAATAGGATACATAAAATTAGCAATAAACAGATGTAAGGTTTAGGGAACAGGCATAACCTTTTCAGTCTTGCTGGCGTAGTGACTAAACTTAAAGCTGCATGCCAGCTTTATAACTGTGCTGGATGTCCCCTCTAGTGTGTACATAGTATATGTTAACTGTACTTAGTGGTGTTTAAAATGGTCCAGATTGTGGCAGAACAGAGAATTGGACAACATAGCTTGGAAACAACAAGTGGGTCAGTGCATATTTCCAGCTCCCTCTCTAGAGAATTTCCATCTGCCTGGCTGGCTGCCCCGCTGCTGCCTGCCCAGGAGCAAAAGAGACAGGAGGGCCATTGCAAAAAGGTGGAGAGAGCTTCAGCCCCTGCTCCCATGAGCCTATTCCTTAGGCAAAAAGAGGAGAGAGAGGAAACAGAAAGCATCTAGTAAACAACTTAACTCTTTCCTAGCGTCACTGAGTAAAGAAGGATGGGGAGAACACAGAAGGAAGCAGGAGGAGCAGCCAGGACAGTCCTTCAGCACCAACTGATATCCTGGGTGAAGGGAGCGGATTGATGGGGACATGGGGAAAGATACAGTTGTATGCTGGCAAGCTATCTAAATGCCATAATAGTGACCATCCTTGTACACATTTTTCAGGCTACTTTAAACACTGAGTTACCTACTTTCAACATACACCCAGTCTCCCTATCCTGCTCCTCCCTCCTTCTGTTTTATCCCTAAATCACTGAATAGATACTTCCATTAGGAGCTGTGGGAAACAGGTTGTTATCAAGGTAGCTGAATATCTTCTTCTTCCAAATGTGTGCAATTTTAAGTTTTATATTCACTCTCGTCATCTTTTGCTCTGGCTGCTGTGCAATGTTCCACTTAATCTGATTTTCTGTCTTAGTGATTTTTACTAATCTTATTTTTTACATCAGGGCTCTTATTTATGACTCAGTCATCATAGTCATGGTTAAATACCGGTGGTCCTCACCATATTTACGCAAGAAGGGAATCAGGAACTTACTATTCAGGAAGCCAATAATAATATGATGGATTGAACTATGCCCTGATTAGTGAAAATTGCATGCCTGTCAACAAGCAGAAAGTCTGTCTTAGCATTCAGAATACAGAGGACTATTGTGTTCTACTGGTAAATAAGGCAGATTGATGAAAAGTCTTTCAGGATGACAGAAATCCCCAAATTCATACCTCAACTACTGTTCCTAATGGATCCCACAAATACTTGGGACTTTGGAAAATACTGGATGTTCTTATATTTTTGTTACTGCAGAGTATTAGAATTTAGATTATTTTGAATATAATGGAATCAAACTTAACTTGAGAGACAGAGTTCATTCACAGAAACACAGAATCTTAGAAATATTAAAGCTGGAAAAGATCATCAAGTCCAACCATCAACCTCGCACCACCATGTTCACTATTAAACCATGTCTTCAAGGGCCTTACCTGCACGTTTTTTGAACATTTTCAGGGATGATGACTCCACCACTTCCCTGGGGAGCCAGTTACAATGCTTTGAAATTCTTTCAGTGAAAAAGGTTTTCCTAATATCCAATTTAAACCTCCCCTGGGACATCTTGAGGCCATTTCCTCTTGTCCTGTCACTTGTTACCTGAGAGAAGAGACCAACCCCCACGTGGCTCCAGCCTCCTTTCAGGCAAAAACAAGACAGCAACAAGCCTTCCCCGCACGCGCCTCCCCCCNCTTTCTTGCAGTGAGGGGTCCAGAACTGAACACAGGATTCGAGGTGTGGCCTCACCAGTGCCGAGTGCAGGGGGACGGTCACTGCCCTGGTCCTGCTGGCCACACTATTGCTGATCCAGGCCAGGATGCCATTGGCCTTCTTGGCCACCTGGGCACACACTGGATCATGATCAGTGGCTGTTTGCCAGCACTCCCAGGTCCTTTTCTATCAGGCAGCTTTCAGCCACTCTACCCCTGTCCTGTAGTGATGCATGGAGTTGTTGTGATCCAAGGCCAGCACTTGGCGCTTGGCACTTGGCCTTGTTGAACCTCATACAATTGGCCTTGGCCCATTGATCCAGCCTGTCCAGACTGCTCTGCAGAGCCTTCCTGCCCTCCAGCAGATCAACACTCCCACTCAACTTGGTGTTGCCTGCTAACTTGCTGAGGGTGTACTTGATTCCCTCATCCAGATCATTGAAATATTAAACAGGGCTAGCACAAATATTGAGTCACAGGAAACACCTCTAGTGACTACCACCACTCTCTGAGCTCAGCCAATTTATTCCAAAAACTCAGGAGACTAACCAGATATTTGTTATCAATTATCTGAAGCCTTGCACTGGTGGGCTGCACTTAAGTTTTTTTATTAACATTTTTGTATGTGGCATACAGTATAAGTAAAATTAGTCTCAATTAACTGGCTTTAGAATTTTTCTTGAGATATTCTGTATTGTTCCAAAATTGCCTGAATACACATCACATATATGTTGACTAAAATTGTAGTGGAATACATAAATTGAATATTTCATACAGTACATACAAGTTGATGTTTAATTTAGTTTCTGCTTGCCACACAAAGTAAAATGCATTTATTTTATTTAGAGTGATTCCCTGCTAACCAGCTAAGTCAGCTGAAATCAGCCATTTATTTTTAAAGTAAATCCAGTGCTCCTTCTGTCCCTGTTTATTCTTTATTTATATATACAGATATAATCACAAGTATATGTCTGAATGAAATTGTAACTGCATTTTCCTCTGATTGTGAGCTTTAAAATTCTGCTATCTATGTTTTGTTTCTGTGATGTCACTTCAGGGACATTTTATGCTTTCAGTAAACACTGCCTCGAGGTTCTTGAAAATATACGGCTTCTTTAAACCAAGATAGAACAGATGGAAACTTCATTGCTTAAATAAATGGCTACAATTTTCTTCAGGGCACAAAATAGTGTCATGAACTTGACTGAGAACTTAAGAAGCTTCCAGAAGCGTTTAGCCTTTCTTTGCTGGCAGAAGATAGAATTCACAAATTTTGTTCAAGAAACATTTTACAAAAATCCCCTTGTGTCTTTCCATTTTCTTTTTTTCCTTTTTTTTCTTCTTTGAAAGAGAGCACCGGCATTCCTGATTCAGATGACCTTTTGGATTTAATCGTTATGAGATAGATTTTGCATGACAATATCATTTTCTTGTTAGCTGTAGAAATTACAGTACAGGTGCAACAACTTGGACTATTTTAATAGACTTCACATTACTCAGTTACCAATTCTCGCAATTTAATCTAGCAAAAAAGTGCTGTGAAGTAGTGATATGAACTGCCAGATAAATGTACCTTTGTAACATTTTTCATCCTTGAAAGAATGCATAGAACTTATTCTTGCACAGCCTACACCAGGCAGAAGCAGGACTATCATTTTCCCATAATACACATTAACGTAAATCGCGAGCATCTTCTGAGTCAGGGTCTTATTGATCTCGGTTCAGAACACGCTTGTATCTTTGTGTGAGAGAGAGAATAATCCTAGTGCTTTTACAGCTGTTTTAATTTAAACTGTACTGATAAAACACATCTGTAATAAGGTCTATTGGAAGAGCTCCCAGCCCTGACAGTTACCTATAAATTAATGGGAGTCATATACTTGTGCTTGTTTGGAAAATACGTACAACAGCCTAAAGCAGATAACAGAAGTCACATCTGCTGGAGGACGCTTGCAACAAAGGTAAGCGCTTGTTACAAGTCTCTAATTCTGGCAACACAGTCATGGTGCTACTAATACAGGCAAGAATAAGGTATGGAGTTTTGTTATAAAAGTAAGCTCAATATGTTTCTGTGAATCAAACCTAATGAGAATAATTACCTATAGCCCAATCTTGCTGTTTATGGTACTGTATGCACTAACTGGATTTTGGCTAAGGTCCAGACTAGCATTCCTTGAACCCTCAAAACATTTGCCAAAGGTCTACACATTTCATGTTCTCGTGGCATTGCTTCAGCACCTGCAAATTAGTAAAAAGAGATTAATCCTTAGCACTACATAGAGCAGATTTCCCAGGTGAGATTTACACACCAAAGGTTTTTATCTCCGTTAATAAGTTTTGAGGGTGGGGAATGTGACATGGCAGCTAGATATACCACCTGTATTTGGGTCCTGCAGGCTCATTTCTTAGAACTGACAAAGCCAAGACAACTATGCTGTGCCTCAGCTGTGCTTATAAACGAGGACCAAAGTGTGGCGTGAAAACTGAGCACGGTGAATCTGACTGCAAGTGTTTACGCAGAAGATAACAGGAAGGCACAAAGGGAGTATGGAGTAACCATGGGAGAGTGCTGGTGAACATGATGGGAAGTCATCATAACATGGTTGCAATCTAGTTAAATATGTGGGTTTTGTAAGCATCTCTACAGGGTTTGGGGGAGGGACTGGAAGAAAGATAATGAGGCAACTTTGTTTAAAGGAAGTTGCTTACAAGCATGAAAGTTGGAGGAAAAGATACATTAGATTTTTTGAAAATTAACCAGTGCATAAGGGAGACTGATAGTATAAACTGACTGAAAATGACAATGTGGCCTCCCAAAACCCTTAGGATTAAGGAGAACATAGTCTGTGAAAAACTGTGAATGTGAGGATAAGCTAACTAGGCTTAAATCAATAGTTGTATGCTATTGAGAGGGCTCTATAGCCAAATATCATACTATCCATGCAATGGCATTCTGCACGGATAGCAGGAGGACAAACTTCATTTATTTAGGGCATGAGAAAAGGATATTGTAAGAACTGAGTCATAAAATCATGTTAGTCTAGATAAATTTTAGCTATGATGATGAGACTTTAACCAGAATATCAGTATGAGCATGAGCACCGAAGATTTGCAGATAAGTCAGAGTCTGTGACAGTGCCTCAGTTTTGAGTCCAGGTAATGGGCAGGCTGATGATTTCCACATTGACAAAGAAAACAACAGTAAAAGATATGTTGGATAAAGACAAATTAATATGGGTTTAGCCATTTTTGAGATTTAGGCTTTGACCACTCTCCCCGTCAGATGTGGGAAAGGGGCTGAGATTTTTACTTCAGTAGATTTGTGCTTATTTATATTAGGGGATTATCTGGCTCATTAAGATAAAAATTGGATATTGTTAATCTTTCCTTTGAAGTGCCCTACGTGTTAAGTTCTGTACCACATGAACAACAGTTCAATCCAACCGAATCACATTGAAATACATTAATATACACACACTTGTTTATATAATGAATGAGATATAAGGCTGTGCAATGCAGATCACCTTCAATAGTATCTCTGAGCATTCCTTTAAAATGCCCTAAAGTAATAATTTTCATTAGCAGTTAATTTGATGTTTTCTTTAACTCAAAGAGGACCTATTTCTAATCTTAGTTTGTATAACAGCTTATTAAACAATCTTGAGTATAGTGGCTCTCTGCTTTTTGCCTCAGTTTCCATTAGTGTGTACAAAGAGAATAGCAGTGCTGACTTCACTTGTCAAACATTCTGAGAACAGCTGAAAAGCACTGTGTAAGATGTAGGCTCATCATTAGCAACTTCTTCCACACATCACAGTTGTGTTCGCACATAAGGAGAAATTTCATAGAAGATGAATTTATTTCTCATCTATTTAAGAATCTTATAATGCAGTAAGATAGATATATATAAAAGAGAGTTTGTATTGCAGTTTAGACACAAAGAAAAACAAAAAAAAAGTAATAAAAAGGGAGTCTTATTCTAGCTCATGTACTTATTTCCTGAAATGTAGCCAAGTCCTAATACTAAGCTCTCTGGCTTACCAAAGCCAAGTCTCAGTCATTCAAAAAATATTCAGTAGTCAATGTTCTATTAAAAAACTTCATTTACATTTTGAAATGTTATCATTTTCTCTCTCATCTATCAAAACTTCCTGTGATCTCAAGACCAGACTCTCCATTGCCTGTGTGCACAATTTCAAGTCAAATAACCATTTTGGATTGTCTAGCTTGTATGATTGAGGCCTTGTGGAATAAACATTTATTCCTCCAAAATCTAAACAAATTAATTGTTTTCACAAATAGGCTGTTTGAAATGATATGCCAAAAAATATGTAATAGTGGATGTTATATTCATTCTCTTTCAGTTTGCTGCCTGCATGAGAGGGCATTGGAAATTGAACAAGCAGACTCATGTGTGTAGGTGGTAATGACAGAAGGAATAGAAAGGTAGCAAAAACCCCCCACATTTTTATTTTAAATAACAATAAACATTTCAGTTTCAGGGAATAATCACAATTGACTATACTGCCTATAATTTTGAAACATGGTAGATGTGTCTCAAAGAGAATTATGGGGTTTATCCAAGATAAAGGAAGTCAATGAAAGGACAACTGGGTTTGGAGTTTTTTTGCTTATTGGCAAAAAACAAAGCCAAAAAATCCAAACCAAAACAAAATTAAAAAAAAAGGAAAAAAACCCTCTTCAGATACTGTGTGGAGGGTAAACAAAGTAATACTATCAATCCCTAAGCTAACTCATAATTTTCATTACATTTGTACAAACCTTGTCAATAACACAGTTATATGACCTTCAGAACCTGTTTGTAGCTTTGGTGTTTGCCTGCACACTGCTACACCTGTTCCCATATTACCTGACATGTATGGATGTATTGACCTACTCCACACTAACACAAAGTCTTCTTCACAATGCAAACATCCTCATTACCCCCCGAACCAATTCTCCTGCATAAACATTAAAAAAATGGAATTTTTACTCCTTAAGAACAGATTAGTTAGGAAAGGCAAAAGCCCATGATATCTCTATGGTATGGAAATGTACTCACAGTTGTATCCGGCTATCCATCACCCTGGGTAACACTTGCAAACACTTTTTATCCAAAGTCAACAGCAACAGTCACCCCAAGGGCATTTCTGACTCTTCCCTTCGTATTAAGTCATTATGTTGTTGGGAGACCTTCTTTAGAGAAAGAGAAGGATGGTACTTGCTCTGTGACTGTCAAGTAGGATAAGAATGCCTTAATTCTTCATGAAATATGACTAATTTTGGCCCCTTCTTATCTTCAGTTGTGGCATACAAAATGTTGGAAGCACAGTGACTTGCTTCACCAGAACAAAGAATGGAGGCATGTTTAGGGCCTCTCTTTAGAACAACCATCACTTTTTCTTGGAGACAGGGAGTGAGTAGGCACTTTCCACTCTTTATCTTTTTTATTAAATAATAATCAGTGGTTTTTGTTTGAAGGATCAGAAATTGTGAATATAATGGTTTTCATTTCATGTTACATTTGTAGTAATCCCCTGCATCATTCATCAGCCAGCAAAGGGCTCAGGTTCATCAAAGAAGGAAGTAAATAATAACAATTAGTCTCTCCAATGTTAGTTAGTAATAACAAATCTACTCCATGGAACTAGAAGTAATCACTAAGTGTATTATACAGCAGCTAAGAAAAACTGATTTATAAACCCAGATGCCAGGCTGCAATCTAAAGGTGGAGACGTCATGCTGTAGAAAGCTGTGGTAATTTGGGATATGACTCCATTGAATATTTTGAAAGAGAGCTCACTGTTATCAGTAGCTACGTCTACACTACTCTTTAGATCACTCTCACGAGCTATGCCCCAATCTTTGCTGATGCTCTTATTTTCTCTTTCACACACGCGCTCCAAATGAAATGTCCTTGGGGCTGTCAGCTCTTCTGCAAGATTTTGTCTGCTTACCTCTTTGCTGCACAGGATCTGTATCTGCCACAGTCTCTCTGGTAAATATAATTGTCTTTGTTCAAGACCTACCTACAGAAAAAGGGCGTCTTTTGGCATCCTAACATGGCATTGTAACACCCACACTGGAATAGTCCAATTTGCTCAAAACAACTTTGAATCCTGAAGACACAGTAGAAATGCCACTCTGTCCTTGGTCTGTGACAGGAGGAAACCCTTTCTCTAGAGCAAGACTATCATTCAAAGTCCAGAAGAGAGTGAATAATGTCGCTTTTGAAAATTAGCTATGCTACACCCTTAGATGACGTGGTATTAACATTGGATGCTCCCTCTCTGCCTTTACCCATCACTATCAATGCTTTATCTTCCATCCTTCCTTCCAACCCCTCTTCCCCACAACTCCATTTGTGGACAATAGTACGAAGCTGCAGTCTCCTCTGAGCTAGGTAATAATTTGGGTTCTTTGGCCAGGTGACTGTCCCTGAGCATTCCTGGTTGCTATCACAGGCAGCAGCTCTTCTTTTTGATCACAGTGACTTTGCTTTTTCACCCACTTCAACTCCCTTTAAACAGACTGGAGATCCTTCCATCTGGAGTGTCACTCTGCCCCTGGCAGGGCAGTCCACTCAGAGCACAAATATGATCACCCACATTTTCTTTACCATCTATGGTGCACTTGCAGGTCAGAATGTGTTTCCTTTGGAGAGAGGCTAAAGGTCTGCCAGGGAAATGGAAGGTCTGTGTCTGTGTGTCTACCCAGACAGATCCTTCCTGGCCAGCACACTCTGAGCACCCATCTACAGCTCCTGGAGACCAGCAGGAGATAGAAAAAAACATACTCTGAATGGCACAGGTATATGGAGACCTGCTGTCCTGTGTACCTTGACTATGGCAAAGACCAAGGTCTGGCAGCTGAACTTTGGCTGGAAGAGGTCATTTGGGTTGCAGCAGTCTCCCATCAGCTTCAGGGCAGAGGAACCGCTTCAGTCTCCTCAAACAGCCACAGTCTGTGGCCAGGCCTAGGCCTTCTGTTTTCCTGTCTGAACTATCTTTACCAGCAAGTAGTGCCCTGACAGAGTGTGGCTTGGCCTCCTGGTACAAGGAGGTCATGTGTAGCTGTTGACTTAACTGTAGCCTGCCTGTACAGTGTCTCCAGAAGATGGGTGCCCAAATAGGACTGGCTGGCCATAAGGGGCATTTGGACACTTTTTAACGGTGTGATTACAATCTTGTAGGCTCATCACAGTGCAAACCAGTGTGTCATTTTTATAGTTATGGATGGGCAGGCCACAACCACTATGTCATCCATCCAGAGTGGTCAGGTCTTCAGTGGCACAGCTGGCATCTTTCCTGGCTCCTGGAAAACAGTATATGAGTGATACAAAACAGCTTCTGAAGAGCCACAAAATGTAATTTGGCATTATTTCCTGGTTAGGTGAACTGCAAAATCCATGAGCATCTGTCTGGGAGCTCCTTATCAGAAAGTCAGGCCAGGGACACTCAGGGTGAACATGACAGCTGAGCATGGGAACAGACGTTTGGAGGGTACTCCTGTGGCTGACCAGCATGAGCAGTTGGCAAACTTGAGGTTGTTTCTACAAAGCAATGTGAATGTTTTCCTTTTGAAGGTGGTATTACAAACAGCTAATGAGGGACCACAGTACCAGTTTTAATGACTAAAGATAGGTAAGCATAGATCTCTTAGCTGATGGAGACAGAACATACAGAAAGACACTGCAGTCATTGCAATGTGCCTCATTTGTGGTAACAAGGAAAAGAATAACTTTTCAGACAAACCAACGCTATTGCTGCTATTCTCAAACAGAAGCAAATTTTCTTAGGGCTTGTTTGGGAAAGAAGGAAGCTTCTTGCTTTCTGATGCACCATTAGGAAAATGTTGGATTTGTTGTAGATCTATCAGCCTAAATGGACAATATGAAATCTTTCATTCTGACTGTTTTGCAAAGGTCTCATTGACCGTTTCACCAAAGTATTTTTGGTACCTTCAGGTGTTTCTTGTTAATGGTGCCTTTTGCTCCAGTTTAAACCCACTTTTACCCAACTGAAATATCTGTGCTGAAGTCCATACTGTCCAAGGCAGCAGGGTATGGTATATTAGCAGGAAGTTAGGAGACCTCTTTTCCATTCCTACTTCTGCCAATAACCAGCTATATGACGCAAATCACCAGCTTCCAAATTCCCTTGCACAGTCAGTCTTTAAGGGAAAGTTTAGAATGTTAAGTATAGTCTTTTTCTCTCTCTAATATTTGCAAGTATTTTGCATACTACTAGCATAATATAATTTGGATAGGGTTAAACGTTTGTCTTCCCTCAGCATCCTCATTTTTTTCCATGCAAATCAAGAGACATCACATACATTCAAATCCCCCAGTTTTCTGCATATGATTTCTTTTGTGAGAATATAAGTAGAATATGCCTATTGACATTACCTATCTCTTATCAATTGCTCCCTCATGTGGGGATCTGTTAATATTATCTATAGTTCATATAGACCTTTTTTTACATACCTTGCAAAATCAAGATTTTACTAGCTGAGGACCTATTTTAAATGCAAATATGTGAGTAATTTGGTCTCATAAATGTTATTGCTTATTCCCCTCAAGTGATCCACCCTGTCCCACTGGAGAAGAGATGTTTTGCAGTACTGATCAGTCTGGGAAGTCTCCAAATCAAGCAGTAACCAGAGTGTGAATGTCACTGCATACTGTATTTGGGATCACAGCGTGGCTATCCCAGCTGTGTTTACAAATGGATGTTTCCTGTAGATGTGGCACTGAATTGTGGGTGCCACAGTAAAAATTCCTGGTCTCATCATTCCCACCCCATGCACATATAATGAACAATAATAATGATAATGAACAATAGCTGGTATAACTTTTTGTATTCCAGGTTTGTTAGTATGTATGAGAGAGATTGTCAAGTTTCAAAGGAAAAAAAATGCCATTACTGTAAAACTTGCTTCAAGCTATAATATCATGTCTTGTGAACAGTTAGGATAAAACACACAGCTGGTATGACAGGCCAGGAGATGAGTATAATTCAATCATTATTTCTGACCGGTGTTGCCCTGGTCCCACCACACCAACGCCTCCCAGAGGCGTCTCTGATTGCTAGCACAGATCCAACTCCCCTACCATGGGCAGGGATGCCACCCACTAAACCAAGTTGCTCAAAGCTCTGTCAACCTGTTCTTGAACATTTCCAGAAATGGGGCATCCACAACTTCTCTGGCAACCTATACCAATGCTTCACCACCCTCACAGTAGAGAATTTTTCAAAAATATCTAATTGAAATCTACCCTTATTCAGTTTAAAGCCATTCACAAATTTCCTATTACTACATGCCTTTGTAAAAGATGCTCTCCAGCTCTTCTCTCATCCACCAATTCTGTAGCCCCATCATAGAACACAAAACTTTTCAGGCACAATTTTCCCTTAGTAAAGTCATGTTGACTGTCGCCAATCACTTCCTTATTTTCCATGTGCCTTTGAATACTTTCCAGAAATATGTACTCCATAATCTTTTCCCTTTTAAAAAATGGGGACTATGTTTCCATATTTCCAGTTTCTGGGAACTTCATTGCCACAACTTCTCAAATATGATAAATAGTAGCCTAGGTACTTCACGTGCCAGTCCCTACAGGACCCACAGGTACATTTCAACGTGTCCCATGGACTCATGCACCTTGAATTTCCTTAGATGGTTCTTCTTCTGCAACTTCAAAAGATTTGGCTTCAGTCTTGCCTAATGGGTCAAAACTTTTGCTTTGAATCAAAATAGGCAATATGAGCGATTTCAAGCATACTTCAAAAAGACCACTTACATTTTTGCTTTTTACTCCTTTCAAATTTCTTTAGATTTGGATTTTTATTTTAGTCACTAGGTAAATCTCTAATTTGTAGACTCAGTCCCTCTGGGGTTTTACTTTTCTATAAGTAGTATTTATTTACAGCAGATCTGACAAAAATTAATGAAGCCATTTTATGCACAGCTTCATCCCATTGCTTTAATAAGGCAAGTCTGGTGAGAGATTAGATAAGAAAACCTTGAGTATTGAGGTGAACTCCCACAAGTATAGAAAACATACCAAAAAATTGGCTTATAGCTAAGGTTATTGAAAGGAGACTATATCCTATACAAGAATATTTTTGATAGAGCTGTATTTCTATACATCTCAGTGTCATGTATGCACTGGCATACAATCAGTAACTTGCATATACTGGTAATTTATATGTATTACTTTATATATAAAGACATAAAGTAAACTAGAGATTTTGGTTATACTGAAGAATCTTGATTCTGCTTTTTAAAAATGTTTTAAAAAGAAAAAAAACCAACAGATTTTTACTTTTTCCACTTGGCAAGATATGTAACACTGACATGCTATATGGGACACTTTAGCTTTATTTATGTGATGGACAGCTTGTATGAAAATTTCTCTCATAGATTCAATCTGAACATTTTATTGTTCAAGTAGGAAGGAGAAAACTCAGAATGACCTTTGAGTATCATATCTTCCTTTAAAGTCAGATTGATGGCTTTCCTTCTTTTCATTCTCCTGTGCCTTTTTGTTAGTAATGCCTAAAAGCCTGGAATAAAATCTCCAGTGTGTAATGCATAACTAATTTTATTTTTTTACTCCAAACCCTAGCAATTCAAAGCCAAGTAAACACCAGCAGGCTGCATTCACTTATACTATGCATGTTGATGCTAATTGCAGTTCCCTGAGTATTTTACGTTGTTTGCACAAAATAGCATTGCTCTGCCTTCAGTCAGTTCAGTGACAGCTGGAATGAGTTTATCTCATACTGCTTAGTGTCAGGTGCATTCTTACAGCTTTCCTGTCTCCTTTTGAGGGATAATTAGGGCATTCTTCTCTCTTGTTTAACATTTACATTTAAACAGCTGCATGTCATTTGGCTATAATGCAAAGATGGCACCTGGCTTTCTTTCCCTGAGTTAATTCTAGGAGCTTTTTTTTTTTGCTCTCCTTCCCTTCACCAAAGCTCCAAAATGGTTATTTTTGTGCTTATGTAGGGAAATGAACCGAAGCGGCTGTAAATGGAAAGAGCTTCTCTTCATTCACAAACAGGGTGCATCTTCCCAGGTGCCTTCACAACTAGTCTCCTTAGGATACTCGGGATGAGAGCAGAATGCAAAGCAGAGTCCTTGAGCCTTTCATCAGTCTGTTGCCTTTGTCAGGCTCAGGTCATCTCAGGGGATTCTTCATTGTTCCAGTCCTCTTTGCATCTTGGGTTGTTTGGTTGTTTTTTCCCTCATGAACAAAGAGTTTACATGAAAAAGAAAAAAAGAAACAAAGCCTAAACCTTATTCCAGCAGAAAATCATGGCAAATGTAACCATAGCAGTTCCATAAAACCTCCTGTTAAATGTTAGCAGGAAGGGGTGCAGAGGTGCAGCCCACTATGCCTTCAGAGGTCCACATAGGCCCAAGTTCTCCAAGGAGCACACTTTTATACTGAGAAGTGGCCAGGACTGCAGCACAGCCTTCAGGCACTAAACATTTTGACAGAGTCAGCAGCACCTTTTTTGCATGTTTGGTGCAAGGTACGAGCCTGTCAGATGTAGCGTGTTTTGTGGTTCTCCTCATACTTGCAGATCTCCATCTTCAATAAGGTGACTCCTTAAAATTATGAAAAAAAGGAAAGAATATTTCCAAGAAGTTATGGAAGATCCAAGGGCAAAGATCTATCTCCATACATCTCTCTGTGAGACAAACATCATTATCTTTGGCCAACTTTTTATTATTTTTTCTGGTCAGTAAAAAATTACTAAGGACATTAGATATTAATTCTTTGCTTTAAAGATATAGTATATTAGGCTGCAATAAACCAGATAATAATAATGGTAAATGTACACATGAGAGAATTCATAAAATAGGAAAACTAGACTGTGATAATAAGTTTAAAGTCCATTTGTTTATTGATACAAGTTATTGATGTCTTGTTCCTATTTCTATGCAATTGGACTTCATTTCTCAAAAGGAAGGGGGGAAGAAAAGCCTTCTCTCCTTGGAATACATTACAATGGGAAGAAAAGGAATTCCAGAAGTGTGTCCCACCTGTGCTGCCAGGGACCAGCAGCACTGCAGTGCTGATACTGCAGCCTTGCTCACTTGGGGACCTGGGATAACTGAGGGCAGCAATAGCCTGTGACCCCAGCTGCCAGCTGGAGGGGAACAAGGCACACACCTTGCCAAGGAGCTTCACAGATACTTCATGACAACAGAGAAGGTTGGGGGCATTGGTGCTCTTCCTGGGGATTACTTCTCTCCCTACCAGCAAGTGGGTTTGGTTTGGAAAACTTCAAGAGACTCTTGACATAGTGACTCAAGAAGGACTGGAACTATAACAAAAACTGAAGAAAAAAAATGGAAGTCTTGCCCAAACAACACTCAGTATAGGACTGCACACAGACAGGACTTTTCAGAAGACTTAATTGTGAAGCTATAGCAAGTCGCTGTGTGTGTAAATTGTATTTTTTCCCAAAAGGTTTGTAACTAGGCAGGTTTTCAAAAATGACAAATGGCCCATCTGCTTTGGAGGCTAGACACCTCCAATTTTCAAGTCTGTATATGAAATTATGGGACACTAGAGCATTTAAAGATGAAGAGTAGCAGGGGAACATTCATTTATCTGACTACATATGAATGTCTTTATCTGAACTTGCAGTTACTGAACATTCAAAGTACTAAAGAAAGAAACAGGCACTTCTACAACAGACTACCAAAATAGTCCCAGCATTCATTATAAAGGCGTCCTAGGAGGATTAACTCACATACAAACCTCTAAAGTATAGATATCTGAAATAAGGTGAAATTGATATAAAAATTCAACTTGAGCAACCTCCTTTCCAACCTCCTGCTTAAAAACACCCAATGGATATTTACTGAACTACTCTGTGCAGAGCAGTGTGGGTACTGAATATAAAACATTATTGGAGCAATACATATGGAATGCACCAAACAATCCTAAGAAGACAAGCTGCTTCTTACAACACAGAATTTTATTATTCATTCTTTCACCTAAAAAACATCAGCCTTTTATGTTACAACAGAAGTACAACTGTCTCTGAGGAACAGGACTGCACTGAAGAGGGACTGTTGCTTCTCATAACCCATTTCTGCATACATAAGTTTTCTGTTCCTCAAATATATTAATGATATAACCACAGGGGAACTATCTCTATGTTGATTACTGTGTAAAAACTGAAGCTTTTTAAACAGTCTATCCTTGCACAAAGGCGTATGTTGCGGTCACCCAGCCGGTGGTGGAGCCACCGGCTGAGTCACCCGTGGCATTCGGGGCTGTGCCTCAACCTGCCTTTTCAATGGGGATTGCGGATTGGGTAGATGACACCTCTTGGGACACTGAGCCCTGAGAGGTAGGCAGGTTGAGGCAGTCTCCCGCCGTGGGCTGCTGTCCAGCTAGGCACCGTCCCCTCCCCTTTCTCCTCATAGATGGTTTAGATATTCATATAGTTGGTTTAATATTCATACAAAGCTGGAAGGTTCTAAAGTTCTGTTCTTCCCATTGGCTCATTTAAATATGTCCCTCCTATGTTTGCTGCTTATTGGATACTGTCATCTCCCTTCATGTACCTCATTTGTCCTGTCCCTTGTTCCTCCCCTTT
>VZTJ01004892.1:64017-75755 GCA_013397795.1 Orthonyx spaldingii
GGCAGGGGGGGTTGTGGCTGCGTGTGCACGGCGGGGGGGGGTGAACGCCGCGTGTGCTCGGCCGTGGCAGTGCGGGCTCGCACACGCGTGTGCGAGGCACCGGGGCCGTGCGGGGTGTGGGGGGTGCGTGCCCCCCGTGCTGTCCCCACTCGTGTGCAGGCCCCGGGGAGTTCTGCAGGGGGTGTGGGGTGCAGGGACCCCACAGAGAAACGGGGTTGTCACACGCAGACGTGGCACGAGCGTGGGTGACACGGAGCCTGTGGGACCCCCAGCAGCTCGAGGGTCTGCAGAGCTGGGTTCACACCCGGAGGGGAAGCACAGACAGGATCAACTTGAGGACCTTGGTGGTCCATGGGCAACCGAGCCGCTGGCAGAGAGGCTCCTGTGGAGCCCGGATCCTGCTGCTGGCCGGGATCTCGGAGGGGACGGGGTGTCAGGGCCACCGAGCCCCAGGCGAGCAGGAGGAGCTCAGCAGGATGCGGCACGGCCTGGCTGCCTCGCTGCGGGAGCAGCGCAGCTGGAAATGCAGCACAGCCCCGCCGCTGCCTGTCCAGCTCTGCCGGACACATCCTGCCCAGAGCGCTGCGCTCAGCCCGGGGTGCTCAGAGCTGTCCCTCGTCCCCTCCATCCGGCTCACACCACGGATGGAGAGGGCAGAGGATGCTGTCAGCACCACTGCTCTGCACTCTGGGGATCTGTGGCTCAGCACCATCCCGGTGCCGCTGGAAGTGCAGGATCACATCCACCCCAAACCTTTGTGCAGTTCAGCTCCTTCCCTTCCTGGCATTCCCTTTTCCCAGAGCTTCCCTGCAGTCCCTGGGCGCCTGACCCAGCCTCCCCAGACAGACACTCATCCCCTGCGGGTCAAGGCTGGAAGAAAGCAAACCAGCTTTTCAGGCTCGTCTTTATCCCAAGGAGAAAAGCAGCATTAGCTCCGCCAGAGCTGGAGGATATTCCCGACCCCGGCTCTGTAAATACAGCTCAGCACAGCTCTGTGGGTGAACAATCCCAAAACCGCGGCTCCCTGGGCCATTCCCGCCATCCCACGAGGGGTTTGCTCCCTCAGCCGAGCAGCTCTGCATGGCTGGGGGACTGGGAATTTCCAAAGGGGTCTCTTGCACCGGCCACCGCTGCCCTGCGAGGAACTTGGGATGCGGGATGCAACGTGGGATGCACTGCAGGATGCAACAGGGGATGGGTGTGGGATGCAACAGGGGATGGGTGTGGGATGCAACAGGGGATGGGTGTGGGATGCAGGATGAAACAGGGGATGGGTGTGGGATGCGGGATGCAACAGGGGATGGGTGTGGGATGTGGGATGCAACAGGGGATGGATGTGGGATGCAGGATGAGATGCAGGATGGATGTGGGATGCAGGATGAGATGCAGGATGGATGTGGGATGCAGGATGCAGCACAGGATGCCACAGGGGCTGCAGCACAGGTTGAGCTGCAGGACGCAGCGTGGGATGCGATGGGGGATGTCACACGGGACGTGGGCTCTTCCCTGGAGCTGTGGCACATCCTGGCTCGCGTCACTCTGTGCCACAAGGCCCCTCTGCCACCATCCCCCTGCTGCTGCCTGTCCAGCCCAGGGCTCATTCCCAGCCAAGTCCCCTCCCAGCCATGTCGCCTCTGCTCCAGGAGCTGGGGGGCTCCGGCGCTGGGGGAGCTGAGCTGTGGGAGCGGGAGGCCCCCACTGTTACCAGGACAACTGGGTGCTCTCCGAGCCGCTTGTTGCTGCTGCTGCATCGCTGCAAACCTCCCCCGGCACCGCGGGAGCCACCAAATCCTCAGCCCGGGGATGCTCAGCACGCCCAGCCCCTCAGGCACAGCTCGGAAAGGCACTGGAGACCCCCCTGGCCAGAACAACGCGTGTCCCCAGCCGGGCAGGGTGAGGGCTCTGAGCCCCCATCCTCCTCCTCACCCCGCTGAGCTGCTGGGATGTGGGAAAACAGCGATCGGGGCCTCTCCGAGCTCCTGGCGGGGTTTAATTAGAGCAGGGCGCCGAGGTGGTGACACCGGGCCTTTCGGGCTCGGTGGCAATCAGAGCCGTCCATTAAGGCCACAACAACCCGCCGGGCTGACACGAGGTCGCCGGTGCCACCGCCGTCATTAGCGGCCTCCAGCGCCGCGGGGACCGGGCCCACCGGGACAGGCACGCACCGGCCGAGCCCCCCCCGCGCCGCCCAGGGGCTCCCCAGGCACCCGGCGCTGCCGCTGCCAACACAGAGCTCTTGTTTCCCCTTCATTTGGCACAGAAATCAGGGACAGGGAGAGTCACCGAGGTGGCAGCTGCTGTGAGCCCAGCGAGGATCCGGGGAAGAGTTGAGTTCAGCTCCTGGCCGGGGGTGTGGGGATGCTCATCCAGCCCCCGATGGGCTCCAGCCCCGGGGATCGCCTCCCCTGAGCAGCGGCTTTTCAGGCAGGTTTAGCGGGAGCACCTCGGCTGGAAGAGGGGATGGCAGCCCCGGAGCAGCCGGTAACAACTCCCGCTTGTCTGAACCGCTTCCCGTAAACTCGGCGGCGAATCGCTCCAGCGGAAAAACAAAAACAGCCGTAAACGGGGGGAGTTTGGGACTCCGGGATAATCCGCTGTGATGGGAGAAGGCCCCGAGCGCCCGCGGAGGAGCCTTCGCCGCTCGCTCGGTGCCGTCACCGCGATGGAGGGACCGGCCCTGCCCGCGGCCACCGCTCCCTCCCGGGGACCTTCACGCGGCGTTTTCTCCCGCTGGTGTCACGGAGAAAAGAGCGAGGGAAGCCCAGGTGATGAGAAGAGGAAGGACACGAACGAGCCGCGGAATAAATCTCACTCTGTGGTTTGTTCCGGACCGAGGGCAGGGCCAGCAGCCCGCCCCGAGCGGCTCCCGGAGCTCTGGATGTGGTTGCTGTGCCCAGGAAGATGGATTTCAGCTCAGCATCCCCATTTTGGTGTTCCCAGGCTCTTTGTGCACTCAAGGATGGATCGGGGCTGATCCTTGCCCATCTGTGCCCCTGTGGAGGCTGTGGCACAGGGCAGGGCAGCACCAAGGGCTCCAGGTGCTGGACCAGGCACGCTAGGGAGAGTTTTTGGGAAAAATTGCAGGAATTTCTACCCAGTGAGGCTCTGACCTCTCTGCTGGGCCTGTGGGACTGAGGGATGAGCACAGCATCGCTGGGCCAGCTGTGGGATTTTCACCTCCAGGCTCTCTGGCAAGGATAAATCCTCCCTGGGAGACCCTCCCTGATCCGGAGCGGCCTGGCAAGGAGCAATCCCACCCCCAGCCCCTTTTCCAGCTCCATCCACCGGAGCCATCTCGCTGCCCAGCCCGGCAGCAGCGGCCAGATCACGCCTGCACTCGAGCAGCCGCTCCAGGAGCGAGGAACTTTGCATAAATATTCATCTCGATTAATAAACATGAGGGCTGCAGAAAGCCCGGCTGCAGCGGCGGCAGCGGGGCGTTAGCGGCTGCTCAGCCTTGCAGGAGCTCAGCCCCGACACCTGACGGGTTTTGCTCAGCAGGAAAACACAAAGGTTGGATGTTGGGAAGCCCAAAGGTTGGATGTTGGTGGTGGATGTTGGGGAAACTGCTCAGCCACGTCCTTTGTCCCCTCGGCAGAAGGAGGTGGCACCTCCCCAGGGGCTGGAGCCCCGGCGCTTTCCAGTAAAACACCAACAGGGATCCACGGGGATCCCCGAGACGAGGGAAAGCTGCCCCGGTCACCTTTGCACCCGCTGTGACAACCCCACAGAGGCTCAGGGACCACGGCCGGTCCCTGTCCCCTTTGGGTGTGGCTGCAGCGGGATGGGGGCTCTGGAATAGCCCCAAACCCGCCGCGATTCCAGGGGGGATGTTCAGAGCCAGCTCTGAGCAGCCCAAATCCTTCACGAGGCCGCGACAACGAGGACAGGGCCGTGCCCAGCACAGTGCTGGTGACAGCTGGCACTGAGGCCACTGTGCCAGCTCTCCCCACCCCGGACCACGCAGGGGGATGGATCCAGGCATTCCCGGCTCCTGTGGGGGAAACTGAGGCAAAGCGGCAGCCCCAGGGTTGCGGGAGGTGGCAGCGGCAGAGGCAGCAGCTCGGAGGGAGCCGTGGCAGCGCCAGGTGACGCCTGGTGGCACCTGCGGGACCCTGCCTTTGTCACCGCGCCAGCAGCCCGGGGCGTAAACAAGTGCCTGACATTTCCACACCGCCGCCAGGCCCTCGGATTAAAGCAGAACATAATTAGCAAATTAATCAGGAGACAATGACCGGGGATCTGAGGCTGCCGAGCTGTCACAGGGCGTGTTCGGGGCCAGGAGAGACGGGGACAGCCACGAGTCGCTGTCCCCGTGCTCTCCCCCTGCGTTTTCCCATCGGGACGGGGTTAACCGGCATTTCCTGCTCCTTCAGGATCCTGGGAATGAAACCTCCAAAGGGCAGCGCCTTCCTCGGGCTCACCGGGACACGCCGAGCCCGCGAACCGGGGTGGATTTGCATTCGGCTTATTAGACACCCTGCAAACACGGGCGAGCCGCGTTCAAACACATTCCGGTGATAAAATGGTATTGACTCTGAGTAATTAAAAATCATTTCCATATTCAAATACGCCTGATTGAGGAGAAATCGCTTCCCTTTAATTGCCTGGAGGGGAGAGGAGCAACTTTCGGAGCGTGCAGCCCGGTAAATGCATCCTCGCTTGGCAGCGTGCGAAAGGCCCGGGGAGGAGGAGGAGGAGAGGAGGAGGAGGAAGAGGAGAAGGAGGAGGAGGTGCGGAAAAAGGAGGAGGAGGAGGAGGAGGCGGAGGAGGCAGCACACGGGGTGAGGGTGTGACCCTGCCACCTTCCCTCATCGCTCCCCAAGGATCGATCCCGGAACCAGGCGTTCCTTCCTCCCCCTCATCCAGGGGATCTTCCCAGGAAAACGCACCCTGGGCAGGCTCGGGATTCCAGGAAAAGCCCCCAAAATCCCTGTGGCTCAGGCGGGGACGCTCTGGGTGATCCTGGCCAGCAGCGGTGACAGCCCCACAGCGCTGGGGACCCGCCCCAGCTCAGGCAGCCGCGAGTGCCGGGAATGTTTCACTCCCAAATTCCCTTTTCCAACCCCGCCACCGCAGCTCGGCCGCCGCCAGCACCTCCCCGGCCACCCGAGTGCCACCGCTCCGCCACTGCCACCGCTGTCCCCGGAGCGGTGCCGGGGGTGCAGAGCCGTTCCAGCCGCGTGCTGGAGCCCCTCCAGCGCTTCCCTGCGGGATTTTGGGCTCCGCTTGGTTTCCTAGGGAAACCAGGCTGCAGCTCAGCTCAGCCTCCGCTCGCGTGGGTGGGCAGGGGGGGTGTGGGTGTGCAGGGGGTGACGTGGGTGCCCCGCACCCTCTGTCTGCTCTCCCAGCTCTCCTTGGAGCCTCCCAAATCCCCGAGGAAGGGGCTGGAGCAGAGCAGAGCCCCCAAACCCCCGAGGAAGGGGCTGGAGCAGAGCAGAGCCCCCAAACCCCCGAGGAAGGGGCCGGAGCAGAGCACAGTCCCCAGCCCTCGGTGTCCCCAGAGCCGGTGTCCCCGGGGACGATGCCAGCCCCGCATCCCTGAGGACGCTCCGGTGCCACCCGCGGCCCTCAGGGATGCTCAGAACCCGGCCCGGGGCTCGGTGAGAGGCAGGAGGGGCTCAGCCCCGCCGGCCCGGCCGTTTCCACGCTCCATCGCCCTTTGAACAGATCGCAAAGCGCCTCCGCTCTGCTCCCATCGATCCTTTCCCTCCGGCCCGGGGCCAGCGCTCGCTCCCTGGGGACAGGAGCACTCCGGAGCCGAGCTCCGCGTGTCCCCCGTGTCCCCAACTGCAGGGGACACGCAGGAGACCCATGAGCACGCCCCCACTTCCAGGAGAGACTCAGCACCGGGATAAAGGGCCAGGGATGGTGGGAAAAGGGAAGAGAGGAAGGTGGGAGAGGGCTCAGGAGGGTCAGCCCTGCCACAGCCCCACTCTCGCTGGGAAGATCCTCCTGCGCTTCCAAGGGAACGCACAGCCCTGGATTTGGGAAGGGCAGAGGGGTCACCGCCCTCAGCACCCATCGGTCCTGGCCAAAAACTGCCCCTCAGGGGTTGGCAGCAGCGAGGTGCTGCCCCCGTGACCAGAGGATGAAGGAATAGAGAGGAAAATCTCCTCCAAGAGCCCAGGCTGGGCTCCCCTGGATCTGGAGGAGCCAGGACAGGCCGGGAGCGGGGCCAGGACGGGCACAGGGACACGGGAGTGGGGAGAGGAGCGGCTCAAACACGGCTCTGCCTCCTCCAGCTCCCAGCCAGCCTATGGCCAGCCCTGGAGCTCACATGGATGAGTTTTCCAGCCAGGATTTCTCCGCTGGACCCCAGGTCCATCCCTCTGAGCACTGTTCCTGCTGGGAGCGCACGATCCCAGCTCGCAGACGAGCCACGGCGCACAAGAGACCCCAGGAAGATTTTGGAAGCGTTGTTTTCAGTACAAACCACACCAAAACGCCCTAAAAATCACCCAGAAGAGCCCGTTGTGCTCCCACAGCTCCAGGAGTCCACAGGGAGAACCGGGAGAACTCCCAGGGACCAAAACCACTCCCAGGAGCTGCCAGTTGCTCCCAACTCCCTCACGGAGGTGTCACAACCCCAGATCCCCCTCCAGGCACCCCCCAGCCAGGGATCACCGCAGGGGGAACGGGGCCAAGCCCCCAGGATGATCCCGGGGCCGTCCCGCTCTCCCTTGGCTGCCTCTGCTCGCCCCGGGGGAAAGTGTGGAATGTGAAGCTGCAGCGAAGGGAATTCAAGCGCCATAATTAAAGGGGAAAAAATTTCCCAGCACGCCGAAGGGAGAAGAGGATCATTGTGTTTGCCTCCCACATCCCAGATGGATGCACGAGGGCTGCAGACAACGCCGGGGAGCGCGTGGAGAGGAGGAGAGGAAGGGTGTGAGCGAGACCGGGACGCGTGTGAGCAGAAATTGAATTTTTATCAGTTCCTATGTAGATCGTGTTTATTCATCTGTCTCCTCTCCATCTCCCCCTGCATCTCCCTATTTCTTTGACAAAATTACTTTCCTCCTTTGGCCTAATTTTGTTTGTACAGATCGCAGCTGCTGCCTCCCGTTCCGGCAGAGAAAATATCCCGGGAAATGAGGGGCTCCCTGGCACTTGTTGGGGTGGCTCCCCGGGGCAAATTATCCTGCAGGGAGGCAGCTCCATCCCAAAAATCGCCCCTCCTGCTGCTCTCCCAGGGACCCCTCGGGGTGGCAGAGGACAGGGAAGGTGCCCCCAAGTTGTCCCAGGTCCCCAAGTGCCACCGTCCTGCTGGGTGGGGGCACCCAGGGGTGCTGCATGCCCGGGGAAGCTCTGCCAATCCATAGGGAGTGTCCTGCCACGGGAGATGGATGGAGCTGGCATGATCCAGAATACCAATAAGGGCATTTTTTTTCCCCAAAAAAAAAAACCCAAACCCGCTCTTGGCAGGAGCTGCCACTCTCCCTCTCCCCGAATCTCTGGGGATCTTGAGGAGAGGTGCCCATGGGAGCCTCAGGATGCTCCCAAAAACCAGGGAGGTGCCACCCCACACCCCAAGGATGATCCCAGTGCCCCCAGGAAGAGCCACTACCCCACCTCCAGAGCCCAAACCCAAGCCGAGCACGTTTTTCCCACTCCCAAACCACCCCAAAACCAGCCGGAAAACCCTTCCCCAACCCAGCCAGCGACTCGGCTTTGCCCAGGGGGTGTTTTCCAGGGAAAAGGAGGGGAAGAGGAGCCTCTGGAGGGGCGGCGATTGCTTCTCCCCCGGGGCGGGCCACTGGCAGTGCGGGGAATTGCTCGCTCGGAGCCCCGCTGACACGAAACCCCGGCGTTTGTGACTCCCTGCCCCACGGCTCGCACTTCGCTCCCGTTTGTTGCCGGGATTCTCTTTTCTCCTCACGCTGAGCTCTCCCGAGCTCCCCAGCCCGGCCCCCGCCCGGGGCACGGCCCCCAAAACCCCCCCGGCCACGGGGAAAGCCCTCGCTGGGGAGGCAGGAGGGGATTGGGGTGCTCAGGATGCTCAGGGTCAGCCCTCCCATCCCGTTCCAGCTCCCTTCCCAACTCTGGTGGGGGGAAAAGCCCACCAGGAGAGGATTGGGATGCTCAGAACTCTCAGGATCAGGGTCCCCCATCCCCTCCCAGCTCCTTTCCCACCTCTGGTGAGGGCAAAACCCCCATGGCGTGAGGCCGGGAGGGGATTGGGATACTCAGGATCAGGCCCTGCATCCTCTCCCAGCTCCTTTCCCAGTTCTGAGGGGGGAAATCCCACCAGGAGAGGATTGGGATGCTCAGGGTGCTCAGGGTCCCGGTCCCCATCCTCTCCCAGCTCCTTTCCCACCTCTGAAAGGGGCAAAACCCATCTGGGGTGAGGTCAGGAGAGGTTTGGGATGCTCAGGATGCTCAGGATCCTCTCCCAGATCCGTTCTCACATTTGTGGGGGACAAAGCCCACCTTGGGAGGCCGGGAGAGGGCTGGAATATTCAGTGTCAGGCCCCCCCATCCTTTCCTCATTCCTTTCCCACCTCTGAGGGGGCAGAGCCCACCAGGAGATGATTGGGATGCTCAGGGTGCTCAGGATCAGGGTCCCCATCTCCTCTCAGATCCCTTTCCTCCATTTGAGTGGGGCAGAGCCCACCTGGGGTGAGGCCAGGAGGGGATTGGGATACTCAGGATCAGGCCCTGCATCCTCTCCCAGCTCCTTTCCCACCTCTGAGGGGGAAAATCCCACCAGGAGAGGATTGGGATGCTCAGGGTGCTCAGGGTCCCGGTCCCCATCCTCTCCCAGCTCCTTTCCCACCTCTGAGGGGGAAAATCCCACCAGGAGAGGATTGGGATGCTCAGAACTCTCAGGATCAGGGTCCCCCATCCCCTCCCAGCTCCTTTCCCACCTCTGAGGGGGGCAGAGCCCACCTGGGGGAGGCTGGGGAGCACCAGGACATTCAGGATGGAGAAGGATTCATCCCTGCCCGCGTTCCAGGCTCTCATCCAGCCCCATCNGAGGGGGCAGAGCCCACCAGGAGATGATTGGGATGCTCAGGGTGCTCAGGATCAGGGTCCCCATCTCCTCTCAGATCCCTTTCCTCCATTTGAGTGGGGCAGAGCCCACCTGGGGTGAGGCCAGGAGGGGATTGGGATACTCAGGATCAGGCCCTGCATCCTCTCCCAGCTCCTTTCCCACTTCCGAGGGGGAAAATCCCACAGGAGAGGATTGGGATGCTCAGGGTGCTCAGGGTCCCGGTCCCCATCCTCTCCCAGCTCCTTTCCCACTTCCGAGGGGGAAAATCCCACAGGAGAGGATTGGGATGCTCAGAACTCTCAGGATCAGGGTCCCCCATCCCCTCCCAGCTCCTTTCCCACCTCTGAGGGGGGCAGAGCCCACCTGGGGGAGGCTGGGGAGCACCAGGACATTCAGGATGGAGAAGGATTCATCCCTGCCCGCGTTCCAGGCTCTCATCCAGCCCCATCCCGGCCTTCCCTTCACCCCTGCGGGCCGGGGGTGCCGGGCTGGGCTGGGAAGCGGCTCCAGGAGGCAGGGAAGGCACAAAAGCAGGGGCAGGAATGTGGGAATACAATGGATTGCGCTGCCCGGGTGGCTCCGGCTGGGAGGGACGGGGCTGGAATCACAGAACGCTTCCCCTCTGCTCTCGGAGCCTTTCCCTCCCCGCCTGAGCACCTCGCCGAGTCAGAGACAAATCTCCCGACGCTTCCAAAGCTGCTGAGAGCCGCAGCTCGGCTCTCCAGAGCCATCGCTCAGCGAGCCCTACAGCCCCGGCTGCCCTGCCCTGCCCTGCCATCCCAAATCCCAAATCCCAAATCGGGCTTTTTCAGCACTCCCGGTGAGGGGGAGCAGCACAGGGAGAGCCCCCAGGGCACGGAGGGGACACGGGGAGGTGCAGCCAGAACCCCCAAACCCTCCGTGCTTGAAATCCTCTGATTTTCTGCTTTTTTGGGAGCGGGATTTGGGCAGGGGGGTGGCACCTCCCCGTGTCCCCTTTGTCGTGGGGGCTCTGCCAGAGCTTCCAAACCATTGCTGATGGAGCCAAACAGGGCAAATCCAAACATTCCACAGCCTCTGCAATCCCCTGGGAGCGGCTGGATTGGTTTGGGATGGGATGGGGTGCGATGGGATGAGACGGGATGGGATGGGATGGGAAGGAGGGAAAAATCTCCCTTCTCCCTCCATCCGCATTCCCACCCTACAGGATGAGAAACCAGCTCCGAGGGGGTTTGGGGGGCACATCCCACCCCTCACCCCATGGGAAGGCAGCAGCAAACCCCATCCCACACTTGGGCCAGGAGAAGCTCATTTATCCACTGGCACAGAGGCAGGAAAAGGGGTTTGTTGGGTTTTTTTTCCCAAAGGATGGAGCAGTTTTGAAACCTCTGCGCTGAGACAGAGCACGGAGGTGACACGTTCGGCCACCCGAGCGTGGCTGGCAGCGCTGGCAGCTCAGCCGGGCTGGAAACGGGGTGGCACTGGGGGCACTCAGCCTTCCCCAACACCCCCTGAATCCCATCCCCGTCCCTCCATCCCAATTCCCCCATTTCCCCCCAATATCAGGGGAATCTTATCCACTCTTTGCCGCTGTTGATCAGCTGTTGATACAGCACATGTCGTTCGAATTGGTAAACCTGAAATTAAACAATAAAGTAAAACATACTTCTGAACTATTCAAGCCTTACATATAATTTCTGACTCTTCTTAGAGATAAAATTTTGGTAGGCTTCTGCTTTATATCTATTGACAGTGAAATTATTCGCGGTTTTTCAGTCACATATCGAATTTTTAATTTGCCAAAATGATCAGTTAATCACCTGTTTCTGAGTCCTTCGTTCCATCGTCTAGAAATTGCGTTAAACAAAAAACCAAAACGAGGTTCTCCCGGGCAGAAAAGGGGGTGGCACTGGGGGCACTCGGCCTTCCCCAACACCCCCTGAATCCCATCCCCGTCCCTCCATCCCAATTCCCCCATTCCCCGGGAGAACCTCGGCCTCCTCCAGGGAACAACCCCGGGTTCCATCCCCGTGGAGCTCAATCCCCTCGAGGAACAAGGAGGGGGCACCTCAGGGTCAGGGTGGCACCGCTGGCTCGGGGGCTGGCCCGGAGCCGCGTGGCCAAGCGGCAGCGCACGCAATTAGTAAATTAATTATCGGGCGGTAACGGAGATTTCATCGCTCGGAGCTGTCACATCACCAGGGTTTTGTCAACCGCGATGACGACTGGTGGAATTATTGCTGCGGTGCCGGAGCTGGGGAAAAGGAGGAGGGAGAGACTCGCAGGGAGAGGGGAGGATAAAAATATAAAGGGAAGAGATAGGGAAGAACAAGATAAGTGGGTTTTGTTGCTAATGGGAGCTGGCACAGGGACAGGATCGCGACTATGAGGAGACAACACACTACACTACGAGTGGCTCTGAATGAGCCTCTTAATTAACGAGGAGCACAAAAGGAGCCCCTGCCCCCCTCCGAAGCCGGCGGCGCTGCTGGGAGAGCAGCCGCAGCTCCGTGAGGACGCCCACGGAGCCAGGCCGGGCCCGGCAGCGGCAGGAAAAGAGCTGGAGATGCTCGGGGAGGAGGGGACGGGCAGAGCCGAGGGCACGGAGCCGATGGGAACATCAAAAAGAGCACACGGAGGTCGCTGTCCCCTCCTGCCACCTCACCCAGGCCCAGGAGCAGCGGGACACAGCGAGCAGAGCTCCCGGATCCAGGGATTGCAGACCCCCAACGCCAAAGGGACGGGATTTGCCTTCCCCACCCGC
>VZTJ01004892.1:84125-102441 GCA_013397795.1 Orthonyx spaldingii
TTTCAGTGCGAGGGGGGGGGGGAGAAGGGAAAAAAAAAAAAAAAAATCAAGGGAATCGTTCTGTGGCTGACACATTTCCTCCCAGGTCTTCGAGCTGCCTGCTCATCCCGGGAATAATTACGAAGGGAAGGAGCTAAAAAATGCTTCCAGGAGGCGGATGTGTACACAGCCAAGTGTTTTTCCCAAGGATTGATCCAGCACGTGCGTGCTCAGCTTGACAGGGTGGGATTTTGGGATAATTTTGGGTCGGGCCTTAAAATGCAGCCAGTTTCACCTTCCCTGCTTGCTCCAAGCCCAATCCAACCTGGCCTTGGGCACTTCCAGGGATGGAACATTCAGGATTTTTTCCTGAGGGTCCAAAAGTTTCTCCTGATGCTCGTGCCCAGGTGCTGAGGGGTTTGGGGAGGGGTTTGTGGGATCAGAACCGAGGACGAGGGCGCGCAGGGGGTCTCAGGAACCCTCTGGAATGTGCAGGCCCCGGCTGGAATTCAGCAGGGCCGGTGCGATCCCCCGCCTGCTTTGCTGCCAAATGAAAGGGAGCAGAGAGGAGGAGAGAAAAGAGGGATCCGTGGCGAGATTAAAGGGAAAAAGGACGAAAAGAAAAAAAAAAAAAAGCGCCGCTCTTGTCGGATTCCTCGCGGTGAAGAGCGAATTTCCATAGCGCTGGAAGTGCTCATTAAGCGCTGTTAAGTGACAGTCCCCACCCCCGGGGTGGCTCCTTCCCCACCGGGAATGCACATTCCGGGCTCGCCGCGTGGGATTTGGGATAAGGCAGAGGTGCCAGGCTGCCAGCACGGCTTGGGGACAATCCCGGCACCGATTTGGGGACAATCCCGGCTCCGTTCCCGGCTGATTTTCCTCATCCTCACTCCCTGCTCACCCATCGGTGTCAACAATCAACGCAAACAGCCCCAAAACTCCCCAAAAACAGGTGGGGAGAGACAAAGCCAGAGCCACCGAGCTCTGGGGGACGTCCCGAGTGGCATCCCCAGGTCCCTGAGCTCTTGCGAGATGGATAATTCTGGAAATTATCCCGCCTCCTTTCTGCTGGGTAATTCTGGAAAACATCCCCTCCTCCTCCTCCTCCTCCTCCTCCTCCTCGCTGGGCACCCAGGAGCGGGGCCAGCAGCTCCCACCCTCAGCACCCGGGGGCTGGAGGGGTCCTGGGGGTCACCAGGGCCTGTCCCCAGTTTCCAGTGGCCTCCATCCATCAATATCCATCAATATCAATATCCATTGATATCCATTGATATCCATCCATATCCATCAATATCCATTGATATCCATTGATATCCATTGATATCCATCGATATCCATCAATATCCATCAATATCCATCAATATCCATCAATATCCATCAATATCCATCAATATCCATCAATATCCATTGATATCCTCAAATATCCATTGATATCCATCAATATCCATTGATATCCATTGATATCCATCCATATCCATCAATATCCATTGATATCCATTGATATCCATTGATATCCATCGATATCCATCAATATCCATTGATATCCATCGATATCCATCAATATCCATCAATATCCATTGATATCCATCAATATCCATCGATATCCATTGATATCCATTGATATCCATTGATATCCATAGATATCTATTGATATAATTTATATCTATCAATATCCATTTATATCCATAAATATCCACTGATATCCACTGGTATCCATCTATATCCATCCATATCCATCAATATGCATCGATATCATCAATATCCATTGATATCCTTCAATATCCATCGATATCCATTGATATCCATTGATATTCCTTGCTATCCGTCAATATTCATTTATATCCATATATATCCATCAGTATCCGTCGATATCCATCAGTATCATCAATATCCAGGAATCACACCCCCCACACCGGCCCACAGACCCCGTCCAGAGTGGCAGAACCGGGATTGCACTGGGATGGGAGCCCCTCCCACGCTGTCCCAACCATCCCAAATCCGGATTTTCCTCTCCCAAGGCCGCATTCCCTCCTCTCCCATCCATCCCAAATCCGGATTTTCCCCTCCCAAGGCCGCATTCCCTCCTCTCCCATCCATCCCAAATCCGGATTTTCCCCTCCCAAGGCCGCATTCCCTCCTCTCCCATCCATCCCAAATCCGGATTTTCCCCTCCCAAGACCGCATTCCCTCCTCTCCCATCCATCCCAAACCCGAATTTTCCCCTCCCAAGGCTTCATTCCCTCCTGGCCCATCCATCCCTGTCTCCTCACCCCAGCCGGGTGACGGATGGCCAGGGCAGCCAGGGGCTGAGGGAGATGGGAGACTGAATCCCCCCTTCCCAGGAGGAGCTCCCAGCCGGCTCCAGGCTCCTTTTCCCGGGATAATCCTTGGCCACAGTGACGGCTCCCGGCCGGTGATGGATGGGCGCTGCCATCCCCGCCGGCCCTTTCCTATTGAATTTTATTTTTTTCTTTTTAATTCACATCATAACCCCGGCGCAGCGGCTTCTCCGGCGGGATCACAAACACCTGGATCAGCACACGGAGTGGATGAGGAGCATAAAACATCCCCGGGATAAATGTTCCATTGGAAAAGGGACACCGAGGGCTCCGGGGATGGGGCAGCAGCAGGGAAGGGGTTGGACAGCCCTAAAACCACCCTGGGCACCCCAAAACCGGCCCAGATGGGCTCAGGGGGGTGACAGGACACGCATCCCACCCTCAGCGGGACTTCCAGAATTAAATCCCAGCTCCTGGAATTCTCCTCTGTGCTGCCTCTCTGTCTGCTCATTGTCACCTCCTTTCACCCCAGCACAACCAAATCGCTTCTCACCCTCTCAGAACCCCAACCCTGAGGCTCTGAGGGGTTTTTTTTGGGGTCCTCGGGGGTGTCCCTGCTCTCCACGACACCAATCCCGGGCTCTCCAAAGGATCCAGGTGCTGGCTCCGCGTTTTAAGGGCCGTAAATTCCGTCTGGGTTACCCGGGGATGTTTAATCACAGCCCCGCATTCCGCCCGGCGGCTTTGACTGATCTCCTCTCCGCTTTTAGGAGCTTTTTTCATGTCCTCTTCCGCTCCGATATGGATCCAATCTCTCCCGCAGCGGCCAAGGCCGTAAAGAAAACAAATGGGGTAATTGAGGCCGGAGTTTTATCGGGGGGAAAATACGGGAGAGCACGGAGCAGCCCAGGCAGATGTTTTTTGGAAAAGACCCTCCTGCAGCGATCCCAGCCAGCCCAGCTCCTGCCAGAGTTTCCAAAACCCAGGGAAGCGTCAATTTTGGGATATTTTGAGGTCTCGGATGAGAGTGGGGGTTCAGAGCACCCTGCGAGCAGCCCCACACCCCAAAAAACGCTCCCAGAGCAAAGAATTTGGGCTGGAAAACCTTCAAATGAAGTGGATCAGCCTCTCCATTCCCATGACTTTGGGTGGAAATGGTGGAGGAGAAAGGGTGAAAGCCAGATTTTGAGGAAAGGACTGGGCCAGAAAAACTTTGGATAAGGTGGATCAGCCTCTCCATTCCTGATATCTGAGGTGGAAAAACTTCAAAAGATGAGGATCAACCTCTGCATTTCCGTTATTTGGGGTGGAAATCATGGAGGAGAAAGGAGGAAAGCGGGATTTTGAGGAAAGGAGCAATTTAGGGTGGGAAAACTTCAGATGAGGTGGATCAGCCTCTCCATTCCCATTATTTGGGATGGAAATCATGGAGGATAAAGGAGGAAAGTGGGATTTTGAGGGAAGGAATCTTTTGGGCTGTTCTGACGCTGATGGATGTCCCAGGTCCTGTCCCATGAGGAGCAAGGTCGGGTTTGGAGCATCCCAGGGAAAACGCTGCCAGCTGGGATTGCCCCGCTCCAGTTTAGGAGGATTTTGGCTTTCCCAGTGCTCAATCCCATAGCCCATGAGTCAGGAATAACCCGGCATGGCGGGCGGGAAGGGAGGGAAAAGAGGAATGAGAGCGATGGGAGCTGATTTATAAACACAGCATTTAATGGAAGCGGGAAATGGGGACAAAACGCCGGGATGGGCTTGGCGCAGAGCGGCAATTCCAAGGGTGTTCGGGATAAAATCCCAATAAATTCCGAGCCCTGAGGCAGCTCCGTGGAGCTGAGCAGAGCAAAGGGATCCCCTGGGGTTCCTTCCCTGCTCCCATCACTTTGGGAATGGGATCAAGGTCCCAGAGCACCCCCAGGGCTAAACCCCTCCGCAGTCGGGGTCTCTCCAAAAATCCAGTAGAAAACCCCCTCCTCCTACTCATTCCAATGGCATTCCAGTGGTTTTGTTCCTGAATATTCCTTGCTCTTTCCATCCCGGAGGAATGCCAGTTCCTCCTCACACGATCCCAGCTCCGACACGGAGCCCTGGAACTCCGGTGAGCCGCTCCCTGGGTAAGGCACAGCGCTAATTAAAGCACCACTGACTACAGCTCCATTACAATTAAAAGACAATTAGCAGCACAAGCTGGCGCGCGGGAGCGACGAGCACGAGCTGGCAGCCAGACAAACTCCCCGTCCCTTCCCGGCGGGATGAGGCTTCTCCCGGTGAGGCTTTGGAGATCGGCAGCTCCTCGGGCTGGGAAATTCCAGCTGCACTCCCAGCACCAAAACAGCGCTGGAGAGGCTCCACCACAGCCTTCCCTTCCCTTCCCTTCCCTTCCCTTCCCTTCCCTTCCCTTCCCTTCCCTTGCCTTCCCTTNTGTCTAAGGGGCACACAGATATTGCACTTAATAATGTGCTTTAACGATTTCCCAGGAAGTTGGACTAGATTATCATTGTAATAATGATATTCCCTTCCCTTCCCTTCCCTTCCCTTCCCTTCCCTTCCCTTCCTTTCCCTTCCCACAGGAATATTTTGCCCCCTCCAAAATTTACCCAAGTCCCTGCCACCCCTCCCTTCACACCCAGCCCAGGTTTATTTTTCCACTCTTATTTCCTAAATTCCTAACTACTGAGTTATTAAGCCTGCAATATCCTAGGAAATCCTGCATGTCCTTCTGCTGGACGCCATCCTGGCAGGAGGGGACAGGGCCAGCTGGGGAAAAGGTGGTGGGCGAGAGGGAGCCCAGATTTCCTGCCAATTCCTATTTTCCAAAGATGGATTAGAGCCTGGGGATGGACTGGGACACAAACCAGGATTGAGGATGGCTCTGGCCACGGGAAAAGCCTCGTCCCAGCACCTGCTCCAGCAGCACGGTGCCAACATTCCCATTCCCATTCCCATTCCCATTCCCATTCCCATTCTCATTCCCATTCCCATTTTCATTCTCATTCCCGTTTCCGTTCTAGTTCCCGTTTCCGTTCCCAATCCCATTCCCATTTCCAGTCCCATTCCCATTCTCTTTCCCATTCCCATTCCCATTCCCATTCCCATTCCCATTCTCATTCCCATTCCCATTTTCATTCTCATTCCCGTTTCCGTTCTAGTTCCCGTTTCCGTTCCCAATCCCATTCCCATTTCCAATCCCATTCCCATTCCCTTTCCCATTCCCATTCCCACTCCCATTCCCAAAACCCTCCCCGTGCTTCGTTGAAGCTGCGGGATTTGGGATTCCTCCTTCCCCTGCACCAAGACGAGGATCCCGCCATCTCCTGGAGCAGCCAGGATTATCCACAACTTATCAAAGCCCACAGCACGCCGACCCCTTTCCCCGGCTCTCCAGCGGGTTCCAGCAGCTTTTCCCAGATCTTTCCGCAAGAGCTTCACGTTAATTGGGTTTGATCCGCGCTCACCGCGGTCCCGGAGGGGCCGGAGCCGTGGGAGACAGGCTGGGAATGGTGCCGGGATCTCCCGGAGAGCGATGCGAGCTGACAGCGCAGCTCCCCGGGGACGTGGCAGAAGAAAACCGGGATTCAGGGCTGGGAGTGAGAGCCCATCCCGGCAGGGCGCCGGTCCCTAAACGCAACCAGCGCCGGCGCCGGCGGCGATCCCACGGGGCTGCTTTATTTGATGCCTTTAATTAATTTATTGCTCCGCACACAGCTCCGTGCTCCCCCCACGCCCGTGGCCGAGGCTTTGGGGAGCCCAGGGGTGACCCCAAGCTGTCCCCAGCACAGCCTGGCTGCCACCACCCACCTCCTCACTATCCCAGTGGCCCATTTTGGTGGCCCAGTTTGGGGATCACGAGGTCCCAGAGCAGGGACGTTGCTCTGAGCTTCCCACCACGTGCTCGACCTTCCCCAAACAGGGCAGGAACCTCCTCCAGCTCCATCCTCCTCCTCCTCCTCCTCCTCCTGCTCCTCCCAGGCAGCAGAGCCGGGCCTGTGGATGGGCTGTAAATCCACCCCAACCCAGCCCCGCGGCTGCTCGTTACCTTCATTAGGGTCTCATTAGGGACCCAGGAGTCCCCCAACACTTCGTGGTGACCCTAATGGGGTGGCCCTGTCCCTGGGCTGAACCCCAAAGCATTGAGGGGACGGAGACCCATAAAGGACACGGGAGCTGGGGTCCCCATGGGCTGTGTGACATCCCGAATTCCCAGGGGGATGGCAGCTCAGCATCACCCCTTGTGCTGTCCCGGCAGCCTCTCCATGAGGGGAACGAAGCCACAAAATCCCTGGGGCCACCTCGGGGAGGGACAGGGACAGGGACAGGGACAGGGGCAGGGACAGGGACAGGGACGAGAGCAGCGCTGCGGAGGCGGCGTGGTTGTGTTTCTGTCGCACCAGGAGGGCAATAAAAGGAAATAAAAAGCCTCTATAAACGACAGCGTTTCTCCTGCCAGGCTGGGAGCGGGAGCCAGGCGGCTGCAGGTGACAGCCGGAGCCTCCAAAATGCCAAAGCAGCCGTGATGTCAGCACTGGGGTCACCTCGGTGTCCCCAACCCACAGATCCGCTCCCCTTCGGCCACCCCGGAGGGCTCGGGGCTGAACCCAACCCAGGGACCCGCTGGGAGCGAGCTGCACCTCGGCCCTGGCAGCTGAGACTGCCCGGTGTCCCCTCTGTCCCCTCTGTCCCCTCTGTCCCCGCTGTCCCTGTCACCTCCACCACCCCGTTCCCCATCCCAGCGATGCCAGCAGGAGGCTGCAGGGCAGGGATCGAGCGATTGCCGGGCTGAGCGAAGCCAAAGGTGGCGGCCTCGTCACCGTGCCAGCACCCGGAGCATCCCGGAGCACGTTTATGGCTCCCATCCCTCCTTCACACATCCCAAGGCGTTTCCTGAGGCTCACGCAGCTTTTGGAGGGCAATAAATCCCCAATTCTAACGGTGGGCACTGGATTTGACCACCCCAACCCTTATTCCGAGCTCCATCCCTGCTTCTGGATGTGACAACCACCGTCACCCCATCCCAAACCCCCACCCCAGGGGCCGCACACGCCCACGGGAACACCCCAAAACGCACTGCCGGGCTTTCCTCACTTCATCCTCCCTCCCACCAGCACTCCAGAGGGAAACGGGATCGGCCCCTCTCCCTCCTGTCTCCCCCGGGCCCCCTGAGGAGCAGCCGGCAGATGTTTGCTCGGTGCCAATCTGCGTCCTGCTGGATTCCATAATAATATCAATTATCCCAAGCTCTCATCCACGGAGCTCCGCGCTCCCTGGGAAATGGAGATGGATGGAGCCGCTCTGCCGGCAGCTGGAGAGGCAGGGGGTCCCGGGGACACCGGGCTTGGTGGCACCGGGGAGGTGACGGCGGTGGAAGGGGCGGGGAGAGCCTGGGGCTGGATTCCCTCTGGGAAAGAGGAAAACGCTGCAAAACTCTTTCCCCTCTTCAGCTGGAGAGGCTGCCCTGAGCTCTGCGCTGGTGGATGGGGACGAGCAGAGATTCCTGGGAACACCCCGGCTCCAGGCATGGGATATTCAGCGGAGGGATGCTGGCAGGGCATTGTCACCGCAGTGTCACCGGTCTGGAGCATCCCTGGCACCGCTCCCTGGGGCTTCCCTCTCCCTCAGGGCTGAGTTTGGAGTCAGGAGCAAGGGGTGAGGTGGGATGAGGGTGGCAGCACCCCAAATTTCCCCTGGAAAGCCGGATCTTTCCCAGAGGGTTGTGCTGTCCCTGCTTCCCCGTCTGCCCGACCGGGGGGGATCCTTTTGTTCCACTCCCGTTCCTCTTTTGGCAGCGCTGGAGTCAAGTAGCTCAATTAAGCAATAACTGCCTCTGTACAGCTGCCCACACAGCCTGCGGTAAATAATTAAATGCTGAAATAATCCAGCAGATGGGAAGGAGCACGGAGAGGGATCCGAGAGGAATCCTCCCTCCTGCCCGGCTCATCCCCGGCCCTGCCACAGCACCGGGAGGCCGAGCCACGAAAACACGGGGAAACACCTGGAGGGGAAAATCCCGACTCCCACCACGTGCCCCCCTCCCCGAGGCGGCGGCAGGAGAAGCAGAACGTGGGAAAACATCATGGAAAATTTTAACCCAGCCCCGGTATTGATCTGGAGGCGAAGCACATCCCCGAGCCAGCCCGCGGCTCCTCTCGCGCTTCAGCCGCATTTATCTGCTCCAACCCCGCGCAGGAGCATCGCTGAGAGGCCTAATTACCAGCCACTGATTGATAAATATTAATTCCAGACGCTCAGGAATGAGGATCCAGCTTGGAGCGCGGAGGGTTTGGCACTGGAGCCTCTCCTGTCCCAGCACGAGGCCGCGGCGATTCCTGGCGTGGAATTGGCATCGCCCACGTGCCCCATTCCCTGTCTGCTCCCAGGCAGTGCCTCAGTGATCCCTAAAATCAGCTCCTGCCATTCCAAAGGGCCGGCAGTGGCTGTGGGATGTTGTTCCACGGCGTTCCCGGCTCCCGCCAGGCAGCCGGAGCCTCCTCTCCGTATTCACATTTCCATCACATCCTCCTCAGACAGCTCCGCTCCACTCCTCCATCTGCTTAAATGCCACCTCCGAGCGGGATTGGCCGCGAGCAGCTTCTCCCCTTGTCGTGTGCTGCCCGTTCTCCTCCTCAGGATGTGCATGCTTGATCCCGGCAGCTCGCGAAGAATTCGGATTTTGTGGGGCCTGGGAGCCGGGAAAAACGTGTCAGCCTGGGTTTGGGGCAGGGGGTGGGCTCCAAACCTGAATTTTTTCACGGAAACAGTAGTTTTTCGGGTCCAGAACACCCTGGGAAAGGTTGAGGTGTCTGATCCCAATGTCACCCACTCGGGACATCCCTGGGGAGGCTCCTGCTGCAGGCTCGCAGCCAGGAGTGATTTATTTTCCGAGTGTGAATTGAATCTCAGCTGAGAGCAGATTTTCCTGCCAGATCCACCTGCCCAGCACCTGGTGAACCAGACCGGGAAAGTGATCCCGGGAATCAGATTGGGAAAGTGATCCCGGGAATCAGATCGGGAAAGTGATCCCGGAGAGGCCTTGCAGACCCTTATCTCTGTTATCAGCTCCCGGCCAGTTCCCAAACAGCCCTGAGCTTAATCCCACACTCAGCGCGGCCCCACGGGGCAAGATGCAATCCTGGGATGAACCGGGATGAACTGGGATGAGCTGGGACTCTCTGGGTGTGCCTCCAGCCCGGCTGGAGATCACACGAGCTCCTCAGCACCCGCACTGTCCGTGAATCCGCTGCCACCTCCGGCGGCTCCATCCCTCAGCCAAACCCCCTTGGCCACCTCCCAGCCCGGCCTTTGGGGACCCCCCGTGCCCGTCCCCCTTCACCGTGTGCCGGGAGGGCGCCGGGGGCGGGGGGACGGCGCAGCTGCTGCTGGCGGGGGATGTGACAGGGTGTCACCGCCCCGTCCCCCCCCCGGCACGCGCTGTCACCGCGCGTTTTCCCCGGGAGCTGCTGAAGGGTTTGCATCCGCCACGACGCAGCTTCTGCGCCGCGTTCGTCCAAGTCAATCCGCGGCTCGCTGCCTCCGGAGATTCCGGCATGATTCCCACATCCAGCCTCACGCGCGGGCACGGGGAGCGCTCCGGAGACGCCCAGGGACGGCCCCGGCACCTCCCGTTCGTCCCACGGGTGCAAATTCTTGGGAGGCAGAGAGGGAAGAGCCACCAGGACAAGGTGTGCCTGTGCCCCCTCATCCCTGGGATGAGCTGTGGTGATCCACGGGGAATCAACACCGGTGCAGGAGCATCACCCCCAAATTTCAACATCAGTCCCAAATTTCAGCATCAGTCCCATCTCCCTGAACCTCAGGGATGCAAATTTTTAGGATGCAGAGAAGAAAGAGCCACCAGTTTGTGGGTGACACAAGGTCAAGCTGTCCCTGTGCACATGAGGGACATCCCTGGGATGAGTCGTGGTGCTCCAAAGGGATTAAACACCAGTGCAGGAGCATCACATCAGCCCACGTCTCCCTGAATCCCATGGGATGCAAATTCTAGGGAAGAAGGAAGGAAAAAAGCCACCAGCTTCTGGGTGACACCAGGACAAAATGTCCCTGCGCCCCCTCATCCCTGGGATGAGCTGTGGTGATCCACGGGGAATCAACACCGGTGCAGGAGCATCACCCCCAAATTTCAACATCAGTCCCAAATTTCAGCATCAGTCCCATCTCCCTGAACCTCAGGGATGCAGATTTTTGGGAAGCAGGAAGGAAAGAGCCAGCGGCTCGTGGGTGACACAAGGACAAGATGTCATCCGCTTCATGCCTGGGATGAACCACAGTGATCCAAGAGGACTCAACACCAGCACAGGAGCATCACCCCAAATTCCAGCATCAGTCCCTGTCGCCCCCAGCCCCAGAGATTCCAATTCTTGGGAGGCAGGAAGGAAACAGCCACCCAGTTGTGGGTGACACAAGGCCAAGGTGTCCCTTGGGGACATCCCTGGGCTGAGCCACGTTGCTCCAAAGGGACCAAACACCAGCACAGGAGCATCACCCCAAATCCCAGCCTCAGCCCACGGCGCTGTCACGAGCTGGGGGGCCCAGCCCCGCTCGCCCCCTCCCTGTCACCGTGGGAAGGGGCCAGCGGCGGCTCCTGGATGTTCCCGCGGTGGCAGCTGTGGATCCTGCGGTAGACTCGGTTCCCCGGGAGCCTGGCTTTGTTCCCTGCACAAAGGGAGCTGCCAGCGAGCGCTGACAGCGCCGGGGGATCAGCGCTGGCTGCGAGGTGGGAGGGGGACGGGGTTTGTGACAGCCGTGAGGTGGGCAGAGGGGACAGCCAGCGGTCTTCCAAAGGGTCATCCCTGCTCCTTTCTGATCCCTCCGAGCCCCAAAATGCCCCAAAAGTCCCTTTATGGGCTGTGCCTGCCCCTGTTCCCCCAGGCTGCTGACCTGCAGAGATGAGGAGTGACGATGGGGACACACGGGGTGGTGACAGCGGTGCCACCACTTTCACTGGAGCTTTTCCAGCTCTGCCAGGACCCTGCAGGCTCCGTGGCACAGCCAGAGCTGGCACCCAGGTGACCCCAAAGCAGGGACAGAGGGTGCTGTGACCTCCACGGCGCTGTCACCCCCCTGTCCCACTCCCCCAGGGCAGGACGCGTTCTGTCCCTTCACTCTGCTGTCCCCTCCCTCGGCTCCACCCAGCTCCAACTCCGACCTCTGCGACCCCTCACTCACCTTCCCGCCAGCCCTCCTAAATCCCAGGCAGCATCTCCCGGGCTTTGCCGTGATCCGGCCGCATCCAGGAGCTCCATGCACACGGCGAGGCCTCCCCTCGGCTCCCAGACTCCCCAATTCCAGGGGAGTGGGGGCTGTTCTCACTTTGCTGCGCTATCTATAGTCCCCTCTATACCTCTATATATAGATTCTATATCTCCCAGCTAATCTCTCCGCAATCATAAAGCCATTAAATTAATTAACCGAGGGAGCGAGAGGGAAAGGGCTGGAGGCCTCCCGAAGAGCGGAGGAGCGTTGGACATTTATTTGGACCCGGACTCAGCCCCGGGGGCTGCCGGCCCGGCTCGCTCCGGCCACGCGGAGCAGATCCGTGAAGCCACCAGGAAGGGCTGAGCCGGCTCTGCCATCACCCCAACCTCTGCCTCTGCCGGGGTTCCAGGTGGGGAATGAGGCAGGAGAAGAGCTGGAGGTGACGGAATCCGCACTTCCACGCTGGATCCAGCGCATGGGATGGGTGGGAGGGCGGTGCTGGACCCCAATCCCGGTTTTCACGGCGCCGTGCTGAGCCGGGCGAGAATTCCAGGGGCGGGCAGGGCGGGTGTGAAGCGGTGACGATCCAGGAGCGCTGCCAGGAGCGAGGGAGCTGCAGCCGCCAGCGGGAGCAGCCGCGGGCGCCGGAGCTCGGGATGAGCCCCTGGATTGGAGGGAGAGCTCGGCGTGGGCCGATTCCTGCGTGTTTGCAACCAAATCCAAGCCCGGCCCGTCTGCTGGGGCTTGGGGAATGTTGTCAGCCCGAGCTGGGCATCCTTGGAGCTGTTCCAGGGAATCTGGGACAAATTTGGGTTGGAAGGCAGCGGGGGAAGGAGCGCCCAGTTGGAGAGATGGAAATGGGGAGAGAGGGAAATGGGGAGAGAGGGAAGTGGGGAGAGAAGGAAATGGGGAGAGAGGGAAATGGGGAGAGAGGGAAAAGGGGAGAGAAGGAAATGGAGAGAGAAGGAAACAGGAAGAGAAGGAAATGCTCCAGCTCCACCTCACCCGGGCTTCAGCACCGCTGCCACCACCCCCGTGTGTCCCCATTGTCACACTTGTCCCCTCATCTCTACGGGTCAGGGACCTGAGGGAACATGGGCAGGCACACTTAGGGGTTTTGGTTGTTTTTTTTTTACATAAAGGGATTTTTGGGGCATTTTTGGGCTCAGGGGTTCAACACGGAGCAGGGATGACCCTTTACAGACCTCTGGCTCTTCCCTGTTCCCATCCCTGCTCCCAGCCCAGCCCGGTGCCGCCGTGCCTGTGACAAAGACGAGGGACAGGGAGCAGCCAGGAACGGCAGGAGTGGGAACGCTTCCCTCTGATCCCCCCGGCTGATGGATCGTCTGTCTGCCTGCAATCCCCGGCCGTCACTCAGCCTCTAATCCGCAGCCCTGGCGCATTCTCCTCGCTGACAAGGAGCTGACACGGTTTTCATTGCACTTCATCAGCTCTTTAAATTTAATGCCCCAATCGGCCGCATCTGCGGCGGCCGCTCCGCCCCGGCCGGGCCGCCAGAGGTGGAGGGCGGCAGGAGGGAGCAAATTCGCTGGGATTTCAAGGATGGAGCTGTTTGAAGCTCCAAAAAAAAATCCCAGCTCGGCTCCCAGCCGCTGCTCTTTCCTCTCCTTCCCACGGGAGCGGCCCAGAAATCAGCCGGGCGTGGTGGCCCTGGGGTCTGACGGCATCTGCCCCACACAGTCCGGGACACAGCCCCACATTCCAAGGCCCTGGATCCCCAGGAGCCCCTCAGAGTGACCACAGCCCCACATTCCCAGGCCCTGGATGTCCAGGAGCCCCTCAGAGTGACCACAGCCCCACATTCCCAGGCCCTGGATGTCCAGGAGCCCCTCAGAGTGACCACAGCCCCACATTCCCAGGCCCTGGATGTCCAGGAGCCCCTCAGAGTGACCACAGCCCCACATTCCCAGGCCCTGGATGTCCAGGAGCCCCTCAGAGTGACCACAGCCCCACATTCCCAGGCCCTGGATGTCCAGGAGCCCCTCAGAGTGACCACAGCCCCACATTCCCAGGCCCTGGATGTCCAGGAGCCCCTCAGAGTGACCACAGCCCCACATTCCCAGGCCCTGGATGTCCAGGAGCCCCTCAGAGTGACCACAGCCCCACATTCCCAGGCCCTGGATGTCCAGGAGCCCCTCAGAGTGACCACAGCCCCACATTCCCAGGCCCTGGATGTCCAGGAGCCCCTCAGAGTGACCACAGCCCCACATTCCCAGGCCCTGGATGTCCAGGAGCCCCTCAGAGTGACCACAGCCCCACATTCCCAGGCCCTGGATGTCCAGGAGCCCCTCAGAGTGACCACAGCCCCACATTCCCAGGCCCTGGATGTCCAGGAGCCCCTCAGAGTGACCACAGCCCCACATTCCCAGGCCCTGGATGTCCAGGAGCCCCTCAGAGTGACCACAGCCCCACATTCCCAGGCCCTGGATGTCCAGGAGCCCCTCAGAGTGACCACAGCCCCACATTCCCAGGCCCTGGATGTCCAGGAGCCCCTCAGAGTGACCACAGCCCCACATTCCCAGGCCCTGGATGTCCAGGAGCCCCTCAGAGTGACCACAGCCCCACATTCCAAGCCCCTGGATCCCCAGGAACCCCTCAGAGTTACCACAGCCCACATTCCAAGTCCCTGGATCCCCAGGAACCCCTCAGAGTGACCACAGCCCCACATTCCAAGTCCCTGGACTCCCAGGAGCCCCTCAGAGTGACCACAGCCCCACATTCCAAGCCCCTGGATCCCCAGGAGCCCCTCAGAGTGACCACAGCCCCACATTCCCAGGCCCTGGATGTCCAGGAGCCCCTCAGAGTGACCCCAAAGGCACAGGGAGCCTCTGGTGGGATGAATTCTGTGGTGACACCGGATCACGGCCACCGTGGAGGTGACAGAGGAGGTGACAGTGCCCTGGGGTGAGGGGCTGAGGGACAGGGCAGGGAGATTTGCTGGGATCAGGGGAGAGGAGCATCGGGAATGGCCCCCGCAGGGACCAGGGACATCAAGGCACGTCCTGGCAGCCAAGGCCAAGCACTGTGGGGATGATTGGGCTGCTCTCCACCCAAAAAACATGGAAAAAAATGGGAATGAAGAGGCAGGGGAGGTTTTGGGGATGAGGACAGGGATGGGGATGAGCACAGGGAATGGGATGAGGACAGGGAATGAGGTGAGCACAGGGAACGGGGATGAACACAGGGAATGGGGGTGAGCACAGGGAATGGGGATGATTGGGCTGCACTCCACCCAAAAATCATGGAAAACAATGGGAATAAAGAGGCAGGGGAGGTTTTGGGGGTGAGCATTGGGATGGAGGTGAGGACAGGGATGGGATGAGGATAGGGATAGGGATGGGCACAGGGATAAGGATGAGGACAGGGAATGGGGATGAACACAGGACAGGGAATGGGATAAGGACAGGGATGGAGATGGGCACAGGAAATGGGGATGAATACAGGGAATGAGGAGAGCAGAGACATGGGGTGAGCACAGGGATGGGGATGGGCACAGGGAATGGGATGGGCACAGGGATGGGGATGAGGACAGGGATGCAGACGAGGCCGGAGCACCTTCCCGGAGCTCTGGGAGCTGCTGGAATGCAGCCAAGGGCTCCCACCGTGCCCAGCCAAGGGCGGTGTGTCCGTGTGGGGCACTCGGGACCGAAGCCAGCAGGGTGGCACCTCCCGGGATCCCTCCCTTCCCAGCACCCAAACCCTTCCCGGCCCCGGGCTGGCACCTCCCTCCTGCCTCCAGTCCGCTCCCCGCACCACAGAGATCCAGGGAATTGGGGGACAGGAGCGATTTTTCTCCCTCCACCTTCCTTTGTACTCCTATACTAATGACAACACCGGGAATTAAAGATCTCCCGAGCAGCAGAACAAAGGCCTCTGTTGAGAGGAGAGCAGCCTGACCCAGCTGGAGGCGCTTCCAGCCCCACGGCAGCCGGATAAAAAAACCCTGGAGCGGGAGCAGGAGCGAGGAACAGCGGGGTGGGGGCACCTCAGGATCTGGGGCTCATCGTGGGTGCATCACAGCTTCATCCACGGGAAAAAATCCTCGGGAAGAAGCCTCCCGAGCCCTTGGCCAGCTGGCTGGAGCCGGAGCCGGAGCGCGGATGGGCAGCAGCCCCGTGCGGCCCTCACATGCCGCGCTCCGTGCGGGAAGCCGATGGCCTGGGATGCTCCAGCCTGCCCTACATTCCTCCTAAACGCAACCTAAATATAACCAGCCAGGTGCTGCCGCTCCCCCGGGCTCGGGAGAGGCCGGGTGGTCCCTCCCTGGGATGCTGGGATGCCGGAATTCTGGGATGCTGGGATGCTGCAATGCCGAGCCCCTGCCGTCCCCATCCCCGTGTCACCTCTCCCACCCCGCCTTGGCTGAGCAGGGCCGAGGGGTTGGTGGCACCCAGGCATCCAGCCGGACCCAATCCTTGTGGATTTTTCTCCCCCTCAACACAAGGAGCCGTCCCAAAAATAGCCGGGAACAGCTTCCAGCGCCCCGGCGGTGGCTGGGCCNAAGGCAGCTCTCACCTCCTGCTTCCCAAAATTCCAGGGAATACAAGGCTGTGCCAGGGCTGGGGGTGGCTGGGAGCGGGGTCAGCCCCAGGTCGGGGTGTCCCCAGGTGCCTCCTGTCCCAAACGGCTGCCGAGGGGACAGGAGGACGGGAGCGCGGCTGGGTGCTGCAGGGATGCAGAGAATCCCTGGATTTGGGGATTTTTCCTGCCTGCAGGGATGCAGAGAATGCCTGGATTTGGGATTTTTTCTGCCTGCAGTGGCTCAGAGAATTCCAGGATTTCGGGATTTTTCCTGCCTGCAGGGGTGCGGGGAATTCCAGGATTTGGGGATTTTTCCTGCCTGCAGGGGTGCAGAGAATGCCTGGATTTCGGGATTTTTCCTGCCTGCAGTGACTCAGAGAATTCCAGGATTTCGGGATTTTTCCTGCCTGCAGGGGTGCAGAGAATTCCAGGATCTGGGGATTTTTCCTGCCTGCAGGGGTGCAGAGAATTCCGGGATTTTTGGATTTTTCCTGCCTGCAGGGGTGCAGAGAATGCCTGGATTTCGGGATTTTTCCTGCCTGCAGTGACTCAGAGAATTCCGGGATTTGGGGATTTTTCCTGCCTGCAGGGGTGCAGAGAATCCCAGGATTCTGGCATTTTTCCTGCCTCCAGGACATCATTTGCTGCTGGCAGAGCCAGGCCTGATGCCCAGACCGGGACCTGTTTGTTCCTTGCCTGCTTTGCTCGGGACTCTGCCCCTCCGGATGGTTCCAAAACCCCCCACCGCCCTCAGGGGCCGTGTCGGTGCTGGATCCCAGCTCCCACAGCATCTCCCATCCCGGATTTCAGCTCATCCTCCCCATTTGTCCCCTAATCCCCCAGAGAACAGCCCGGCCCCACTCGCTGCTCGGCCCTGGGCCCCCCCAGCCCCCGAGGGGCTCACAGACCCCATCTCCAGACAGTCCCTGCTGCTCCCGCTCAGGGATTTGACTCCCCCAGCCCAGTCTGGCACCGCCTGCAGAAATCCCGGATCCCCACCAGCCCTTCCCCTCTCCAGCACCACGGAACAGCCAGAAATTCCGATTTCCACCTGGAATTCCGAGGTGGAACCCCTGGCCAAGCTCCCAGGGTGGGATCGGAGCCTCGCACGGGGCACAGCTCGGGGCTGGGGGTGGGCGTGGGGCCGCCTGGGCTCGCTGGGGCGCCCACGCGAGCGACAATCGCGACTTGAGCGTGAGCCAGGGCCGCTGGCGCGTGAGCGATCCGGGAGCTCCCGCACGGACACCGGGACCGGGACGAGGCCGCTGCCCGGAGGGGACCGAGGGAGCGGCACCGATGTCGCCGTCACCTCCCACGTCAGGCCTCGCTCGCTGCCAGCCTCTGCTCCCTCCTTTGGATCTCCGCGTTCCCACCTCTCGCTCAGCCCCGGTGCCGGGCAGGGAGCAGCTCTCTGCCACCGATTCGTGCTCTCCTCGCCTTTCTCATCCCCTGGTTTTCTCATCCCCCTCCCTCCCACTCGCCAAAATCCTCGTCCCTGGAGCCAGCGTGGTGCAGGACCTCCGTGCCCAGCTCACAGAGCGGGACACCCCCGTGGATTCACCCTGAGGACCTTCCCCGCTCCCCTCCTTCCCCTCCGTGTGCTGTTTTCCCCTTTTCCCCTCCTCCTGCCGGGGTTTCGGTCCCACTGAGGGACTGCAGCTGCCGCCGACGCCGAATAAAGGCCGCTCTTTTCAGAGCTGCCGAAAGCTCTGGCAGAAAGCTGATGTTCACCTTGAAAAAGCCATTTGCTGAAGGCCAGAGACGCGAGCCCCGCTCGAGTCAAAAGCTGCTCCAGTAATGGATGTGCAGACAAAAGCGCCGGCTCGGGCTGGAGAGGCCCCCGGGAGCTCCCCCCTCCCTGCGGCAGCCGCAGCCGGGCACCGCCAGAGCTCGGAGCTGCCAGCACAGGAGCCCCCGCCCCGGGCACGGACGTGTCCGACCGGTCCTCCTCCTCCTCTGCCTCGCGGGGTGTCCTTTGCTGCCCCCGCACCTCAGCCCCCATCACAGCCCCATCACATCCCATAATATCCCAACATCTCATCCCCCATCACAACCCCATCACATCCCGTAATATCCCAACATCTCATCCCCCATCACAGCCCCATCACATCCCATAATATCCCAACATCTCATCCCCCATCACAGCCCCATCCTCCCCGTTCTCCCATCTCACCCTCCCTTTTCATCCCCCCGTTCTATCCCACAGCAATCCCATCATATTCCCATCACATCCCATCATATCCCCATCCTCCCCATTCTCCCATCACATTCCCACCTCATCCCCCCATCACATCCCATAATATCCCCAC
>VZTJ01004892.1:113656-128557 GCA_013397795.1 Orthonyx spaldingii
TGGAGAAAGGAAAAATATTCCAGAAATTCCCAGGAAGGTGGGGAAAACATCCCAGAAACTCCCAGGAAAGTGGGGATAGGAAAGCATCCCAGAAAGGTGGGAAAAACATTCCAGAAACTCCCAGGAAATGGGAAAATCATCCCAGTAATTACCAGGAAGGTGGGAGAAACATCCCAGTAATTACCAGGAAGGTGGGAAAAGCATCCCAGAAACTCCCAGGAAGGTGGGAAAAGGAAAGTCATCCTGGAAATGCCCAGGAAGGTGGGAGAAACCTCCCAGAAACTCCCAAGGAAGATGAGAGAAACATCCCGGAAAACTCCAGGAAGGTGGGAGAAACATCCCAGTAATTACCAGGAATGTGGGGAAAGGAAAAAAATATCCCAGAAGCTCCCAGGAAAGTGGGAAAAGCGTCCCAGAAACTCCCAGGAAAGTGGGAAAAGCGTCCCAGAAACCTCCAGGAAGGTGGGAAAAGCGTCCCAGGAACTCCCCGTCCCCATGGCTGCCCTTCACCCTCTCCCGGGCGCGGATCCCTCCCTGTCCCGCTCCCGGCTCTTGATTCCCTTTTATCCCGGAGCGCCGGGGATCCCTGAGTTTGTTTTCCCGGCTCCCGACGGGGATTTCATCGGCGGGGCCGCTCCGCAGGAATCCCATGGGAATGGGGCTCCGAATTCCTCGGCTGCCAAACGTTTGAAATGAATCCTTGGCGAGGCTCGGGGTGCTCGGCACAGCCCGAACACGGCGGGACGAGCCCCAGCTCCTCCGGGAAAAGCCGGGAAAAGCCGGGAAAAGCGGGATTTGTGGGGAGAAGGCGGCTCAGCGTTTGCAGGCGCTGATCAGGGCGCTGCTCTCCCACCTCTCATCCCAGGTTTTAACCTTCCGCAGGCTTCTCCCGCCCGTCAGAGCTCCCAAATCCCGGCGTTGGGATGTTGGGGAGGGTCCGCAGGGCTGCCCGGGGCTGGGTGATTGACAGCTGTCACTCAAAGCCGTCTTCCCGGCCCATGAATATTCACGGCATGCTGCGGGAATCTCCTGGGGGTTCTGGCCATTAACTATTCATGGAAAGCCAGGAAAAAATGCAAATTCCGGCGGGTTGGGCGCGGGAATCAGCTCCTGCAGGCCTGGCAGCGGCCACCCCGATGGCGCAGAAAGTTCTGGAAAAGGCAGGAAAACAGGGAGATCTCCATCTTCCTGCGCGTCTGGGGTGCTGGGGACAGCCAGGGACACCCACGGCGTGACCTTGGGCCACCATCCTGCGTGTCCATGATCCTCAAGCCCCCTGGAATATCCCTGGAATACCCCTGGAATACCCCTGGAATATCCCTGAGCTCCGGCTGGCCCTGGCAGCGGGATGTGGGAAACTGAGGCACGGACAGCAGGGGACAGCGAGGTGACAGCGCCGGCTCTGGCTGTTGGTGGCACTGGGCGCTGACACCTCTTAATGACCGCAGCCCTAATTAAACCGCTGTTAATGATCCGCTCATTAGCGAGGCCCATAAAAGCCGACCCTTGCTCTGCCACTGGGGTTGGGATTTTCCCGGCTGGAATGAAGCAGGAGAGGCTTTTCCATGGGCTCGGGCGGCTCACGGACACCCAAAATTTGAACACCCCAGGGTTTCATTCCTAATCCAGCACCACAACCCCAGCTCCCAGATCTCCATCCTTAATCCTGCACCATAATTTGAGCTCCCCAAGGCTTCATCCCTAATCCAGCACCCCCAGCACGATTCCACTGGGAATTTATCCCCAATCCTGCTCCACAACTGGAACCCATCACGACTTTTTCCCGAATCCAGCTCCACAACCTGAGCCCCCCATATTTCATCTCTAATCCTGGACCCCATCCCGATTCCCCCAGGGCTCCATCCCGATTCCCCCAGGGTTCCATCCCGATTCCCCCAGGGCTCCATCCCGATTCCCCCAGGGTTCCATCCCGATTCCCCCAGGGCTCCATCCCGATTCCCCCAGGGCTCCATCCCCATCCCAAACCCTTCACACGGGCTCTCTCCACCCACGCTGGGATGTCCCAGAGGAACCGGGCCTTGGTGAATTCCTGCCGGCCCCGGGTTCCCCATCCTGAGGGGCACAGAGGGGTTTGGAGCAGAGCCTGGAGGGAGAGGAGGAAGAGGAGGAGGAGGAGGAGGAGGATCCCGGCGCTTTCCCACGCTCACTCCTCCCCGCTCGCCGCTCACCTTTCCCGGAGAAGCCTTGGACCGGCGCGGCTCCCTCCTCCCACCTCCCTCCCTCCCTCCCTCCCGGCTTTCCTTGGTTTAAACACACGGACGCATGAAAAATAAATGTTGCTCAGGAAAGGCAGCGGCAGAGGGCTGGGAAGCAATTAGCATCCAAAGAGGCGTAATTAGCGCTCGGAATGCGAGCGGCAGAGAAGAAATAAAGCAGCGTTCGGATGCAATCAGGGTCGTGCCTGAATTACAAACCGTTAACTGAATTGCTAATTAAGAGCGGGGTGTGAATCACGGCTCATTAAGGGCTCCGCGCGGGCTCTGCCAGCCGGGACCGTGGTGGGACAGAGGGACAGCGTTGGGACAGAGGGACAGCGATGGGACAGAGGGACAACGGTGGGACAGAGGGACAATGGTGGGATCGTGATGGGACAAGGGGACCCCTTAGGGATAACGGGCTGTGGTGGGACAGAGGGACAATGGTGGGACAGAGGGACGGTGATGGGATGGAGGGAGTGTGGTGGGACAAGGGGAACCTGGTGGGACACAGGGACAGTGGTGGGACACGGGGACCCCACAGGGACCAGGGAATGTGGTGGGATGGAGGGACCGTGGTGGGACAGAAGGGTCATGATGGGGACAGTGATGGGACAGAGAGGCTGTGGTGGGACAGAAGGACAATGGTGGCACAAGGGGACCATGGTGGGACAGAGGGGCCGTGTGACATCCTTGGTGGCACTGTGCCAACCTCGGTGACACTCTGTGACCCTTGGTGACCTGGTGTGACCCTCAATGGCACGGTGCCATCCTCAGTGGGGTGCTGTGTCCCCAGTGCCCTCCTCGGTGCCACGGTGCCCTCCTTGGTGTCACACAGCCATCCCTGGTGGCACAGTGTGATCCCTGGTGGCACAGGATCATCCTGGATGGCACAGAGCAATCCCTGGTGGCACAGTGCCATCCTTGGTGACACGGTGCCACCCTCGGCACTGCTGTCCCCCAAGGCAGCAGATGCCACGTGCAGAGCGCCGGGCTTTGGGGACAGTCCCCGCGGGGCTCTGAGCGTGCCCTGCCGGTGGCACGCGGGGCAGGCCCTGCCCGCCCGGCCGTTAATTAGCCCTAATTAGCAGGATTCGCCTCATTTTCACGGCCTGGGCAAAGATTTGCTCAGGGAGCGCTGCAGCTCCCTCGGGATGGAGCTGGGAAAGGGAGGGAGCCGCGTGTGGCCCTCGGTGTCCCCAGGGTCCCCTGTGGCCCTGCTGNACACGGTGCCATCCCTGGTGACACGGTGCCCTCCTCGGTGCCACCCTCGGCACTGCTGTCCCCCAAGGCAGCAGATGCCACGTGCAGAGCGCCGGGCTTTGGGGACAGTCCCCGCGGGGCTCTGAGCGTGCCCTGCCGGTGGCACGCGGGGCAGGCCCTGCCCGCCCGGCCGTTAATTAGCCCTAATTAGCAGGATTCGCCTCATTTTCACGGCCTGGGCAAAGATTTGCTCAGGGAGCGCTGCAGCTCCCTCGGGATGGAGCTGGGAAAGGGAGGGAGCCGCGTGTGGCCCTCGGTGTCCCCAGGGTCCCCTGTGGCCCTGCTGGCTGCCCTGGGTGCCACCTCCGTGTCCCCTCTCGGCGTGAGGGGAAAGGCAGGGCCTGAGTGGTGACGTTTCCCTGGGGGATCCTCCTGGAATGTCTCCGTGCCCTGTATCCCACATTCCCACTCCCTGTGTCCCCAAATCCCTGTGTCCCCAAATCCCTGTGTCCCCAAATCCCTGTGTCCTTGCAGCCTGCACTCCTGTCCTGCAATCCTGAATCCCCATATCCCTGCACCCACAACCCTGTGTCCTGCATCCCTGTATCCCTGTGTCCTGGAATCCCACATTCCCATTCCCTGCATCCCTGTGTCCTGCACCCCTGTAACCCCATATCCCTGCATCCCCCATCCCACATCCCATTCTCTGCACACTCACCTCCATTTCCCCAGTTCCCAGCCCAGTTCCCAGCCCCATTCCCAGTCCCATTCGCATCCCAGTTCCCAGCCCAGTTTCCAGTCCCGTCCCAATCCCATTTCCATCCCAATTCCCATCCCTATTCCCATTCCATTCCCATCCCGGTTCTCAGCTCAGTTCCCATCCCAGTTCCCAGCTCCATTCCCATCCCAGTTCCGTTCCCATCCCAGTTCCCAGTCCCATTCCCCGCAGCACCGCTCGGACCCCAGCACAAGGATGGGAATCAGGACACGATTAATTAACTAATTAATTAATTAATGATTCCCGCTTTATCCAGCCCAGGCACGTCTCTCCACAGGCCTGAGGAGCTCCGGCTCTGCCCGGGGGGCGCCGCTGCCCTTGGCCGCCTCCTCCTTTGCTTTCCAACCCTTTCCCTTCCCCTCCCCGGGATTTGTTTCCATCTCCCCCTTCCCTTCCCCTCTCCCGTTCTCCCCGGAGCTCCAGCCCCGTCTCCGTGCGTCCTTGCCGAGCTCCCCGCGGGTTTCCCACCTCCCTGAGCTGCCCGGGATTCCCCAGGGCCCCGCTCCATCCCGGGGGCCGGGATCCCCCAGCTTTTCCCGGGAAGGTGAGAGGCAGCTCGGGCTCTCCAGGCCGGCGAGCTCGGAGCGGGGATGAAAGGAAAACCTCGGCACTTGAAGCGCGGCGCCGCCAAAGGTCCTGCGAGCACCGCGGCGATCAAAGGGAGCCTCATCTCTTTTTAATGAGTCTCCTGCGAGCGTCGCAGAGGATTCGAGAGAGGAAGGGGCTTCCCGGAGATCAAAGCCCTGCGTGAGCAGCGGAGGAGCCGAGGGGGCTCGGGGAGGGAGAGGGGGAGGAAGGAGGGGAGGGAGAGGAGCGAGGGATGGGGAGGAAAAGATGGAAAGGCCGGAGACGCCTCTCCCGGGGCTGCGTTTGGAGCTTCCCGGCTGCCGGGGAAGGAGCTGAAAATCGCGGGGTGCAGCCGAGGGAAGCCAGGAATGTCCCTGTCACCCATCCTGCCACTCCCAAACCCGGAGCGAAGGGATCAGGCTGGCAGCAGGGACTGGCAGGGCCGTGGGTGGATGTCCCCACCTGTCCCCACGCTGGCAGGGGGCAAAGAGCCGCTGGGATGCTCCTGGGAAAGGGGCAACCAAAAGTGCCCCTCATCGCTTCCCTCCGGGCACATCCCACAAATCCCAGCTCAAAGCCAGGAGCACAGCCTTGGGATTGGTCCCCAGGCTGGGATCTCCCCACCAGCAGGAAAAACCCCGCGGGAACAGGAGAAAATGTGCAGCTCCCGGGGAAAATCCAGGAGCAAAGGAAGACGCGCGGCTCTGGAGCCGTTATCCCTCCTCGGAGCCTTCGGAGATGAAATCCCTTCTTCTCCTATGAAGGATTTACCAAGTTTAGTCTCGAATCACCGAGGAAATTCCCTGTTTGGAGAAGCCTCTGGCTCGTGCTGGATTAACGTCCCAAGCCTGGAGCCGGCGGGTGCCCGGGAACATCACAGTGAGGAACGGCAAAGGGAGAATGAAAAACAGCAGGAGAGGTTTTCCCAGCTTTTCCAGGGCCAGAAATTCCAGGATGACGCCTGGCAGGGAAGCCTGGAGCCCTGGTTGCCTCCACAAGCTGCGGGATGCAGGAAAATCCCAGGGACTGCTGGAGATTCCTCAGGCACTCCTCACTTTTGGAAGTGGATGGGTTTTATTTCTTTCTTTATTTTTTTTTTTTTCCCAAAGGAGGGAAAAACGGGGATGGATCCCGCCCACAGCTGCAGGGCAGACACCTGGCTCTGTTCAGCTCCACGGCCAAGGATTGTCCTGGAATAAAGCAAATTAAAATAAAGCAAATAAAACCGGGAATGGCTCCATCCAGCAGGGAGGGATGAGGAGTAAGGAACGAGGAATAAGGAATAAACACCCCCGGGTGTGGGAAGTGCTGGAGAGGGGTTGGGACAGGGCAGGGAAGGCGATGCCCTGCACGGGGATGCTGATCCCGGTCCCCAAATCTGGTGTGTCCGTGCACGGGAATGTCCCAAGGGATCTCTGGGAATTCCAGAGCTTCATCAGAGAACCGTGGAATGGTTTGGGTTGGGACTTAAGGTCCATCTCATTCCAAGGGCAGGGACATCTTCCACTCTCCCAGGGTGCTCCAGCCTGGCCTGGGACACTTCCAGGGATCCAGGGGCAGCCACAGCTCCTCTGGGAATTCCGTTCTCTGGGAATTCCATTCTCTGGGAATTCCCATCCTCACAGGGAACAATTCCTTCCCAATATCCCATTCAACTCCAGCCCTGCCCTCTGGCACTGGGAAGCCATTCCCTGTGTCCTGTCCCTCCGTGCCTTGTCCCCAGTCCCTCTCCAGCTCTCCTGGAGCCCCTTCAGGCCCTGCGAGGGGCTCGGAGCTCTCCCTGGAGCCTTCTCTGCTCCAGGGGAACATTCCCAGCTCTCCCAGCCTGGCTCCAGAGCATCTCCACGGCCTTCTCTGGATTTGCTCCAGCAATTCCACGTCCTCCTCATTCCAGGGAGGAACCAGCAGGATCCTCAAACCCCAGGGCTGTGAGCGCCACCCCTGGAGGTTCCTCCTCCTCCTCCTTCTGCTCCTGCTCTTCCTCCTGCTCCTCCTGACAGCTCAATTATCCGCGTTCCGCTCCCGCCGCCCGCGGATCCCGCAATCAGCGCTGCCCGCGGATCCTGCCCAAATTAATGGGAATTGCTGCAAGGCAGGCACGGCGCGCTTGTAACTCCGGGCCGTTAATTAGGGCGCTGTAATTGGATACAGCGCTCCCTGTAAATCCAATTACCTGGGATTAGAGCGCTGCCAGGGCACCGCGAGGGGGACGCGGCCACGCCGGAGTCCTTCCCATTCCTGAAATTTCATCCCGGCCCTTTGCTGGTGGGGAAAGATGGGAAAGCCTCCAGCTCCTTGTCAGAGCCCCAAATTCCCCCAAAAATCATTCTCCCCATCCCTTTTCTCCTGCCGAACTGGGAAGATCTCCAGCTCCTTATGGCAGCCCCAAATTCTTCCCCAAAATCCTTCTCCCCATCCCTGTTCTCCTGCTGGGATGAGGAAAGCTGGAAAGGGTCTCCAGTTCCTTATCACGGCCCCAAATTTCCCCCAAATCCTTCTCCCCGTCCCTTTTCTCCTGTCAAACTGGGAAGGGTCTCCAGCTCTTTATGGAAGTCCCAAATTCCTCCCAAAATCCTTCCCCGGAATCCCTTCTCCCATCCCAGGGAGGCTGCCAGGGCTGCCCAAACTCACAAAGATTAAATGATTTAAATAAAAAAAAAAAAAAAAAAAAAGGTTTAACTACCCAGAACAATCATCCCCTTTTAATATCCACAGATAAAACCTGGAATTGTTTCCCGAGGAGAACGAGGTAATTCCGGCTCCGTTTTTACGGAGTTTTGGGCTATAAAGTCTCCATTCCGGAGTCTCCCGGAGGCTGGAGCAAAGGCCGGGCTCGGAGGGGGTAATTTGGGATTATTTCGGTTAAAAACAGGTGGAAATATGGAAGAATTACCTGTTAATTCCAGGTTTGTTGGGAAGGGAAGGGATCAGACCCCAGGGGGAGCAGAGGAAGCTCAAGCCCTGTTCCGCTTCAGGCTCTGAATTCTCCCCGAGCCACAAATCCCTTGGGAAGCGCTTTGGGAACCCAATCCCACCCCCGGGGTGCCCATCCCGTGCCCCGGAGCCCCCAGACCCCGCGGCAGCTCCGAGCCCGCCGTGCCCGGGCTGCTGCTGCCCTCTGCCGCGGCGAGGCTGCTCCAGGGAATTCCTGCTCCCAGGGAATGCTCCTGCCGGGACCGAGCTGCTCGCGGCCGGCACCGCCCGGCTGCTGCGGGAACCCTGGGCGGGCTCTGCATCCCAGGATAAGGATGCTCTGGGATCCAGGGACAGGGACGCTCTGGACCTCAGGACAGGGATGGTCTGGACCCCAAGAGGAAGATGCTCTGCACTTCAGGGTCAGGGATGCTCCAGACTCAAAGACAGGAATGCTCTGGACCCCTGGAAAAGGAGGCTCCAGACCCCAGGACGAGGATGCTCTGGGATCCAGGGACAGGATGTTCTGAACTTCAGGACAAGGATGCCCTGTATTCCAGGATCCAGGATGCTCTGCACCCCAAGAAAAGAATGCTCTGGATCCCAGGAAAAAGATGCTCTGGGATCCAGGGACAGGGATGCTCCAGATACCAGGACAAGGATGCTCTGCATCCCAGGATAAGGATGCTCTGGACTCCAGGGTCAGGGATGCTCCAGACCCAAAGACAGGAATGCTCTGGACCTCAGGACAGGGATACTCTGAACTCCATGGTCAGGATGTTCTGGACTTCAGGACAAGGATGTTCTTGACTCCAGGACAGGGATGCCCTGCATTCCAGGATCCGGGATGCTCTGGGATCCAGGGGCAGGGATGCTCTGGGATCCAGGGGCAGGGATGCTCTGGGATCCAGGGGCAGGGATGCTCTGGGATCCCGGGACAGGGATGCTCTGGATCCCGGGACAGGGATGCTCTGGGATCCAGGGACAGGGATGCTCTGGGATCCAGGGGCAGGGATGCTCTGGGATCCAGGGCAGGGATGCTCTGGGATCCAGGGACAGGGATGCTCTGGGATCCAGGGTTAGGGAGTGGAGCTCAGGGATCTCAGTGAGGGCTCCAGGGCGAGCCCGGGCTGGGTGCACCGCTAGAAAAGAGCTGAAATTCCATGGGGATGGGAAATTCCATCAGCTGCAACCCCTTGGGATGGGGATGAGCAGCATTCCGTGGGTGGGAGAAGGACACTGGTCCCCACTGGTTCCCACGAGGCTCCGGTGACATCCCCGAGTGGGGACCAGGGCTCAGCACCCCCAATTCCCTCTGCTCCCAACCCACTCCCTGCCCCTCCCCGCGCTCCTTCCCAGCCCCTATTAACATAATTAATCAAACCCGGGGCCTGCGGATGATCTCGTTATAAACGAGCTGAGATTTGATTTCCCTTTTCATTAATTTGCGTTATTTACACGCGGCGGCTGCCCGGGGGAAACGCCTGCTCGGCAAAGGGCGGCTCCCGAGGGACAGGAGGGGCCGGAGGGGACACTTCGGTGACAGCGGGATGGGACAGGGACACGAGGGAAGCGTGGGAAGGGGGCAGAGCTGCTTTGGGGTCACAGGAGACACGGGGGGACAGCAGCTCCCAGCACCAAGTGCCACCACCCCGCGGGGATGTGACGTCCCCAGGGGTCCCCAAAGGGGGGTGTGGGGACCCCCAGGGGACCCCAAAAGGTCCCAAATGCTGCCGATCCCAGCGCTGGTGGCCCCGGACCACCGCCCCCCCCCGCGCTGGTGGCCTTTGGGGACCTTCAGGAGTTGGTGGCAGCTCTGCCCAGAACTCCTGGAATCGCCAATCCCTGGTTTTGCCCCGGGGGAAGGTCGGGACTGGGAGCGCACGGGTTGGGTTGGGGACACCCAAGGTGACGCTGTCCCACGGGCTGGGGGCTGATCCTGGGAATTCCTCTCCCAAGGCCGGGGAGCCCCGGATCCCGCACGAGGAAATGAGATCGGTCCAGAGGAGGAATTTCCCCCCAAGGACATCCCGGGAAGGAGATGGAGCCTGGACACCGCCGGGCCTGGGAGGGGGCAGCAAAATCCCACGGGAAACTCCCTGAGCCCCAAACTCACCTCGCCTGCAGCGGCAGCAAAAGCTGCCCGAGGCTCTGAGCTCCGGGGAGGGGTAAAAGGAACAGGAAAATCCCTCTGGAGAGCGGGATGGGGATTTTGGGAAGGTGCCAATGGGAAGAGGAGCGCTGCAAACATCCCTGGAAGCATCCAGGGCCGGGTTGGACGGGCTTGGAGCACCTTGGGATAAGGGAAGGTGTCGGTTTTTTATCCCAAAAAAGGAGTTCACGATCCGGGAAGAGCAATTCCAACCCTGGGAATCGCAGCCCTCTCCTGGAAACGGCAGCACCTTCCCCACCGTTCCCACCCACGTCACCCCTGCCCTTAATTCCACCTTTTTCTCCAGGGGGAAAACGCTGCTGGACAGATCCCAGAGCTGAGGGAAGATGCGTTTTCTCCCTCCGGGCATTTTTCCCACCCCGAGAGCTTCAGCCACGTCCAATTCCAGGGATTCAGGAGCATCCTCGGGGCCGGGGCGCTCTCACGTCACTCCCTGCTTCCCATTTTTACCTCTCAAAAATTCCCATTTCCCAGCAAAATATTCCCAAGTTTTCCTGCTTCTCCAGACTGGGGAACACTCCTTGCCTCCCACAAAACCTGTCCAGGGCACAGCAGCCTTGGGATAAGCTGGGATCTCCATCCCTTGGCCAGGTCTGGGAATTCCTGTGGGGTCCAGCCCCTCTGTCCCACAGTTTTTGTGGGATCAGGGCAGAATTCCCAGTGTGGAATCACCGCCTGGCTTGGGCTGGGACATTCAATCCCATCCAGTCCCACCCTGGACACCTCCCGCCATCCCAGGCTGCTCCAAGCTGGCCTTGGACACTTCCAGGGATGGGACAGCCTGGAAAAAGTCCTGGAAATCCTTTCCCTGTGAATTTTGTATTCCCTGCAAGGAGAATCCCACTGCGGATCTCATCCCTGCAAGGAACAAAGCGCCCAAAACGCTTCCAAATCAGCAAATCCCTCCCAGGGAAACTCATCCAGCGCCTCCCAGCTCCACATCTCCAGGTGATTTGGGATTTTCCTGCCTCAGGCGCCTTCTGATCCAGCAAAAACTGCAGGAATGAAGTTATTTTCAAGGCAGGAGCTGGATGTGGAGCGGGAACGCAGCTCCAACCCCGATTTCCCTGGAGCTGAACCCCTCACAAAGCTCCAACACGAACCAAAACGTGGCCAAACTCCCGGGAGAAACCCCCGGAGCCAAGAAATCCAGGAATCCAAGGAGAAACAGATGCTCACGGGCAGAACAGGGAATCAGAGCACAGAGGAAAACAACGGGAAAATATCCTCAGCTTCCCCTGTTTTGGGGGAATCTTTGTCAGGGATGGGGCTGGCGAGGGAAGAGCCACTGCTCCTGGAATTTTGGGTGGGAACCACTGGAGGTGAAACACCTGATGGATAAATCCTCCCGCATTAAAGACACAAAGCACAACCCCAGGGGTTCCAAATCAAGGAGCAGGGGGATCTGTTTTTCCAGGAGGCCGGGGCTGAGCTGCCTGAAGCGAATCCCTGAATCCCTGAATCCCAGGCCCTGCCTCTTCCCCAGCTCCTCCTTCCCAGCCTCGTCCCCTCCCTGGCAGAACCAGGGCACCATCTGCTCTGCCTCCTGCTCCCGGCTCCAAGAGCTTCTCCCAGATTCCCACTCCAACCCCGCTGACCAGCAAGGACACCAGGGCGAGGGAAAAAAAAAAAATATTCCATAGAATAATGATCAGGAATATCCGTCACATCCCTCAGGGGATCCCCAATTTCCCCCTGCGAGGGAGGAGTTCTCCCTCACTTCCCAGTTTTATTTCCCACCTTCAGTGAAAAGGACACGGAGCTGGCACAGAGGAGACCCCCTCCTTTACCAGGCTCTGCAATTCCAGCCTCTGGAGCAGAATCCAGGCGGTTTAAACAGGAGGAAAAGGTTGGGAAAGCAGGAGCCAGGGAAAAGCTGCCTCCCCTGTCAGGGAGCCTCCCGGGCCCGGCTGCGGCCGTGCCGTGCCCGGAGCGGGGCAGGCAGCTCCAGGCTGGCTCCTTTCCATCTCCTGCTGCTTCCTGACAGCCATTCCCGGGGAAAAAAGCTGTTCCTGAATGTTTTACCGGCTGTGCCAGGCAGCTCTGCCCGCCCTGGGTGACTCCTTTGTTGTCCCCAGCAGGGACTTGGATCCACATCCCACCCACACCCTCCCAGTCCCTCCTGGAGACCTGGAGCTGCCTCTGGTTCACGGGATAAGATTTTAAAGTGCTGGGTTTGACCCCAAAGCTCCTCCCGGGAGCGGGGAAAAAATGAACAAACAAAAATCCCAAATGTCAGCGACGCGGAGGGGCTGGAAATTGTGGGGTGGAGGGAGCACAGGGAGCCTCTGCCTCCCTGGATGGAAAGAAACTGGGATTGGCACTGCTCTCCTCCAAGGTGTCCTTCAGCTGGAATCCTTTATCCCAACTGGAACCCCTTCATTCCAGCTGAAATCCTTTATTTTACCTGGAATCCTTTATTTCGCCTGGAACGTTTTAATTCAACTGGAACCCCTTTATTCCATGTGGAACCCTTTTATTCCAGCTGGAACCTCTTTATTTCACCTGGAACATCCCTATTTCAGTTGGAATCCTTTATTCCAGCTGGAATCCTTTATTCCAGCTGGAATCCTTGCTGGAACCCCCTTATTCCAGCTGGAATCCTTTTATTTCCTGCTGGAACCCCTTTATTCCACCTGTAACCCCTTAATTCCAGCTGAAACCCCCTTATTCCATCTGGAACCTCTCTCTTCCAGCTGAAATTCTTTCTTCCAGCTGGAACCCCTTTTATTCCACCCAGAACCCCTTTATTCCATCTGGAACTCCCTTATTGCAGCTGGAATCCTTTTACTTCCTGCTGGAACCCCTTTATTCCATCTGGAACCCCTTTATTCCATCTGGAACTCCCTTATTGCAGCTGGAATCCTTTTATTTCCTGCTGGAACCCCCTTTATTCCAGCTGGAACCTCTTTATTCCAGCAGAAATTCTTTGTTCCAGCTGCAACTCCTTTATTCCAACTAAAATCCTTTATTCCACCTGTAACCCCCTTTATTCCAGCTGAAATCCTTTGTTCCAACTGGAACCCCTTTATTCCACCCGGAACCCCTTTATTCCACCTGTAACCCCTTTATTCCAGCTGGAATCCTTTTATTTCCTGCTGGAACCCCTTTATTCCACCTGGAACACCATTACTCCATCTGTAACCCCTTTATTCCAGCTGAAATCCTTTGTTCCAACTGGAATGCCTTTATTCCATCTGGAACCCCTTTATTCCACCCAGAACCCCGTTACTCCATCTGGAACCTCTTTGTTCCACCTGTAACCCTTTATTCCAGCTGGAATCCTTGCTGGAACCCCTTTATTCCAGCTGGAATCCTTTTATTTCCTGCTGGAACCCCTTTATTCCACCTGTAACCCCATTATTCCAGCTGGAACCCCGTTTTTCCAGCCGGACCCCCTTTATTCCACCTGTAACCCCTTTATTCCATCTTGGAACCCCTTTATTCCAGCCGGAACCCCGTTTTTCCAGCCGGACCCCGTTATTCCGGGTGCCCCGGGGGCCGCAGCTGTCCCCGCTCTCCCCACGGGTGACACTTCCATCCCTTCCCGGCTCCCCGCACGTCCCGCCGGTTGCCGTGGCAACACTTTGGGAAGCAGGGAGGTTCATCAGTTTCTCTACGGAATCAAAAAAAAAAAAAAAAAAATCCCCAAAAAAAAAACCAAAAAAAAAAAAACCTTGGATGAAATTTTGTTTTCTCCCCGCCGCCGGAAAATGTCACGGATTTGTTCCTGACCCTGCCCGAGCTCCTTCTGTGTTTGTGGATTCTCCAAAAGTGAATTTTCCGCCGGCGCTGAGGGATTTTTTTTGGGCACGCGCCTCATCGGAATCCCCGGGATCGACTCATCCCAGCCTCGGGAATTAAGCACAGAGAGCATCATCCTGGAAAAAAAAAGCTCCTCTGGGCAATTCCCAAGCCTCAAGGAAGGCGTGAAGCGTTGTTAATTAAACAGCAATCAGCATTTTCCAAGGGAAAAAAAAAAATCTTCCCTGCGGAGCGGGGATGCCCTGGGAGGAGCAGGACAATTCCATGCGCTCCAGCCCGGAACTGGGAGGCTGCAGAGCTCCGGGACATCCCGAATCCCACAATCCCAGAAACGCAGAGCAGCAGGTTGATGAGTCAGGCGGAGGAATGTGAGAAAACCGGGAAGGAAGCGCCAAACCAGTCGCAGATTCCGGGTTTTTTTTTCCCTCCTCCCCGAGCTCTTTGTGGCGCTGCCAAGGCCCCTTCCCACGCAGGCCAATCCCTCTCTTTCCCCTCGCTTCCAAAGCTTTTCAGGATCCCTTCCCACCCCGCTGACGTGTTCCCTGCAGGATGTGACTCCGGGAACACTCCACAGCTTTTTAAAAGTCGCTCAGGAAGGGGGAGCAGGGAAAACGGGAGCAGGGAAAACGGGAGAGCCGCAGCATCGCTGTGAGCTGAGCCCTCTCTCCCGGGAGATTCCCAGGAACACCCACCAGCCTGGAAATCCCATCCCGTTCCAGCCCTTCCTGGAACAGCAGGGAAGGCCTCAGCAAATCCCCAGGTTTATCCCGGAGGAGATGTTTGCGGAGCACACGGAAAAGCGGCCGGGATGGGCTTTGGGAAGGGTGCGGGATCCCAGGTTCGGGGCAGGGCTGGAGGCGCCTGGTGGGGCTGGAGAGGGATGCCAGGAATTCCAGAGGGGACTGGCACCGTGCTGGTGGGGAATGGGGACAGGGAGAGGGGCTGGAAGCAGGGAGGGGACAGGGAAGGGAGAGGGGACAGAGCTGGAAGCAGGGAGAGGACAGGGAACAGAGTTTGGAAGCAGGGAGAGGACAGGGAGAGGGACTGGAAGCAGAAAGGGGACAGGGAACAGTTTGAAAGAAGGGAGGGGACAGGGAATGGAGCTGGAAGCAGAGAGGGGACAGGGAAGAAGAAAGGGACAGGGAACAGAGTTTGGAAGCAGGGAGGGAACAAGGAGCAGAGTTTGGAAGCAGGGAGGGGACAGAGCAGAGCTGGGAAGCAGGGAGAGGACAGGGAGAAGTTTGGAAGCAGAAAGGGGACAGGGAGGGAGCAGGGACACCTTCCAC
>VZTJ01004892.1:131536-153697 GCA_013397795.1 Orthonyx spaldingii
GGGGCAGGGATGGGGCAGGGATGGGAGCAGATTCCCTCTTTCCAGAGGATGTTGAACATCCTGGGAGCAGAATTCCTCCCTCCACAGAGGCAGCACATCCCTAATTCCCAAATTCCCTCTTTCCAGAGGGTGTTCCACATCCTGGGAGCAGATTCCTTCCCTTCAGAGGATGTCCCATATCCTGGGACCAAATTCCCTCATTCCACAGAGGATGTTCCAATCCTGGGAGCAGAATCCCTCTCTCCACAGATATTTCACTTCCTGGGACCAAATTCCCTCCTTCCAGAAGGTGTTCCACATCCAGGGACCAGATTTCCTCCTTCCCTGAGGGTGTCCCACACTCTGGGAACAGATTCCCTCCCTCCACTGACTCTGTCCATCCCTAAAGGAATCATTCACTGCTTTATTTTCCTTTCTTGGACAGAGAAACGATTCCTCACCTGGTGATTTCCCCTGCTCCAGCTCTTCCAATCCCTCCACAGACTCGGATCAGGGATTTTCCTCGGGGCTGGCTCCAGTTTTCCTTCTCCACCTCCAGAGTTCAGCCCTGCAGGAGAGGCCAGAGACACCTCAAATCCCAGCTCCCCTCCAGCCCCAGCCAGAATAAAGAATAAATAAAGAATAAATAAAGAATAAATAAAGAATAAATAAAGAATAAATAAAGAATAAGTAAAGATAAATGAAGAATAAATAAAGAATAAATAAAAAAATTCCCCATGCAGCCTCCACATTCCCCCAGAGCTGCTCCAAGACACAAAATCCTGTGTGATCACCCCAAAAATTCTGTTACCTGGTACCAGCCACACCCTGGCACAAGGAATCTGCTCCGTGCTCCAAGGGAAGAGCCCGGGAAGGGAAACCAAAACCTCCCAAACTTCGTGAGACTCCCAGTTTTCCTCTTGATGTCTCCCAGGGCAGCAGCAGCAGGATCCAGACCAAATTTTTGGCGTGAAAAAAAGAGTTAAAATTTCATTGACCCTTCACTGATTCAGGATTTAAGGTCAGCTAAAAGAAGGGAAGGGCCTAAGATTCCACTGCATCCCAAAGGGTTTGGGTTTTGAAGGAATATTTCAGTCCAAATAACCCCTGGAGAGCCTAAAGGGGTCGTGGAAACGTTACTTCTTCCATCTCTTGGGATTTCAGGAAGGATCAATCCCCTTCCAGGCCGGGATCTCTGACATTTCCACTCTGGGATCATCCGTGATCCCAAATCCACCCTTTTGCCTCCAGGCCAGAGAGGTGAACACGGAAATCCTTTACCACGGGATAATTTGCCACAGAGCTGTGCTGCAGGAGTGAAAATGAAGTTAAACCATTTATTCTGTTTTATTTTAAACCATCCTGGCAGCCTGGTCAGGCTGGGCTGGGGCTGCCCCATCCCTGGAAGCATCCAAGGCCAGGCTGGAGCCTCTGGAATGAGAGAATCCTTAAGGATCATCCAACCTGGAATTTCGATCCAGGCTGGAATTCTCTGAAGTGACTCCTGCAGAGTCATTCCACTGTGCTCATCAGCCTTAATTGCTGCAAGAGCAGCGTTTTAAGTGATATAAATATCCCTGTGATTAAAGAGTTATCTCCAATTACAGCACCAGGAGCTGCAGCTGCCTGGCTTCCAGTGGAAAATAAAAAAATGATCCAGAGGAACAAGTGACTCTTATCACACAGGAACATCTCAGCTCCAATTAAGGACCTGCTAATTTGGATCCTAACCAGTTTTTAATTAGCCAGACGTTTCACTTTTGGGCGTGGTAATTAAAAAAAAAAACCCACAGAAACTTTGAAAAACAAACAGGAGTTTGGTGTAAAAAAACCCAAAAAAACCCTAAAAAATAAGAGCTGGAATTGCCCCAACTGCTGCCAGTCTCCCCATCCAAGGGATTTTATTCTCTCCCAGCCAACAGGGGCTAAACATTTGTTCTGGGAGTGGGAAAAATCTGATTAAATGTTAGAAACACGACACCCCTTTGCAAGGAGGAGATTTCCCTGATGGCAGCAGAGCAAAGCTGATCATTATCTGTGAAAACCCAGAAAAAAAACCCACCTGAAATTATTTAAATAAACAGATCAACTTCCAGTGCTAAGGAAAGGGAAAATATCGGGATCCAGGACCCCAAAATTCCCCCACTGTCACCCCAAAACAATTTCCTCTTTCAGGTGGCTTCAGGTCGAGCCTTGTTCAGGAAAGTTTTGGCAGCAGCTCCTGGGAAAGGTCAGAGCTGTTGTTTGGTTTGTTTCCAGGTAAATTTACACCTTTTTTTAAAAAAAAAATAAAGGAAAAAAAGAAGAGAACTGTTCCCGTTCCCTTGTTAAAAACAGCTTTTCCCAGCAGCAATTCCAAACCGTGGGGATAATTTTAATTAAAGGTGATTATTTACCATTAATGAGCTGCAAGAAATGCATCCAGAGGCAGAGGGGAGAGATTTTACTGCAAGAACTTTATTGCACCACGTTCAAGTGCTAAGCCAGGAGCTGTGCCCGTGGGACAGGGGGGCACAGTGACACCCCCAGCTCGTGGTGGGGACTCTGACAATCTGCACTTTTCCACTGATCCCCCCTCAAATTAAGGCTGCAGAGTCAGGATATGGTAATTAGTACATGATGAATCCAGAGGGGGATTAGGGGATGGAGGGGGAAGAATGCAAAGTTATACATGGGAGCATTTGAAATTTGTTTTATTGTTCTTCAGGAGGGGTTGGGGGTTTGGGGGTTTTCATCCAGCTCAGCACCTTCCCCTCCAATCTGACTTCCAGCATTTGTCAAACTGGCTTTAATCTGGATTCCTTTTGCTAAAAAGATCCATTTTTATTCACAGGAAGGTGGAACTTCAGGCTCTGAGTTTGGGAGGGGAAGGCAAAGGCCAGATTTGGGTGATTTCAGCACCATTTACCCCCGACCCGGGCTCGGGCACCACCAGCCACCCCCCAGTGCAGCATCCACACCACAAACACTTTCAGGGTGACCCATGATCCATGGAAAAACTCGGGAATATCCCACAGGGAGGAGGGAATTCAGCACAACCAGGCAGCTGGAGGCAGGGACACGCCAGGGGTTTGGGGGGTTCTGGCCGGGGGTCTCACCTGAGGGGCTGGACAGGTACCAACATTTTCTGTTTCAATTTATGAAATCTCCCCCAGGGATTGGAATTCCAAAAGTCCATTCCCTGTGTTCTGGGAGAGGGAGAGATCCTGGGAAGGCAGGGTGAGGGATTGGGAAGGGATTGGTCACATCTGCTGCAGGTACAGACCGACAGCTCTGGTGCTCCACAGCAAAACATCCCAAGGGAGCAGCGCCCTAAACCTGGATCCAAACCCTCCCAAATTTCCATATTTACGGAAAAATATCCAGGAGAAGGTGCACGAGGTCTCCCCTGGGGCAGGGCACTACAAAAACATGTTTGGTAGAAGCAGCCTGGCCAAAATTGCTCCTAAAATCCCTCGATTCCTTCCCCGGCAGCCCCACAAAAAGATCTCCAAAAATCCAAGTTTTTGGGGTTTGCTGATGAAGGGTGCCGGGATTTTGGTGTGGAATTAGGGATTCTCCCTCCCAAAGACCTCAATAAAAAAAGAAGAAGGCAATCAGTGGTTCAGCTGAGAAAATCCCCCCTCATCTTTCCCTCAAGTGAGACCCTCCCCCAAATCCCGATTTCCTGTGCTCAGCAAGGCAGGGAATGTGGACAGCAGCAAAAAGAAAAAAAAAAAAAAAGCCTTTTCCATCTTTTTTCTGACAGAGAAATTAATTTTAAGTCTCTGAATCGCCCCTCGCTCGCCCAGGACACTTTGGAACATCAGTCTTGTGCCAGGATGGATTTTCTGTCTAGCAACAGAAAAATTAACATTTCAGCCAAATTCTTTGGGAAAAAAAGATCAGACTGACACACACAGTCACACACACACACTCTCAGAAGATCCTGAGCAGCTCCACCAGAGGGTTTAGGCAGTGAGGTTTCTGTTCAGGCCCCCCAGGAGTCAGAATTCCATGGAAAACACAGCACAGGCATCACCCAGTCCCTGGATGTGCCCACACAGGGGCTTTAAGGCTGTCAGGCTGTTCCCAGACAGCAACAAAGGCTCCTCCTCCTGTCCCTGCCAGCTCCCAGCAAGGTTAAAAACCAAAAAAACCTCCTTTTAAAAGAGTTGAAAGAGGAATTCGTGGCTCAGGCCCTGACTGGGGGGTGCCTTCCTCAAGAAAATATTTTCTGCACAAGCCAGTGCTCTGCTGGTTTTCCTTAGACATAAAGTTCACTTTATTTCTTTTCTTAAAAAGTTAAAAATACAGAAGGTTCAGAAACTGCTTTTCTCCTTGCAGATTGCAGCTTAAGGAGAAAACAATCCTTCACTGAAATGTTTCTCTTAATTGGGGTTTATTATTATTATTATTATTATATTTTTTTAATTTTGGGGATTTATTTTTTTTTTAATCTCAATTATCATCACCCTTTTTTAAGGACAGAGGTCGAGGAGCACTGACTCCACCACTAATTTGATGCCGTGTTTTTGATTCCAGATTCACATTTCCAGGTGCCCAGAGTCCAGAGAAGAGCCCCCTGCTCACTTCTGCTTCCTTTTGAGATCTTTTGTTTTGGGTTTTTTTTGTATTTTTATTGAACACAGCAGTGACCGTTGGCATCTTTGAAGCGTAATCGCATCTTAGGCCGGTATTTCTCCAGATAAAGCAGCTGTTTGGAATTGAAAGCTCCCCTCCTTTTCCTAAAAAAAACACAAGGAAGGTGGGTATCAATGGAAAAATTCACTTCAGGCAGGTTTGTCGTGGTTTTAATGATTTTTTTTTAGCTCAAAAAAGCAGAATTTCAGCTGGAATTCGTGTGCAGGGAGGATAAACCAGGCCAGCACGAGTTGGGCACCTCCAGGGGAATATTCCAATCAATTCCAGCTTTTTTTTTTTTTTATGGAGTGGGAGATTTTTTATTTCCATGCAGTAGTAAAGGAACAACATCAAGGTCACCTTCCCCAGGTGCTAAAAAGACAAAGAGATAAAAGGTGCCCACAGAAAAAAAAGAAAAAAAAAAAAGCTTTTTGGTACCCAGGAAGAGACAAAAGGAATTTCAAAAAAATGCAGCAATCCAAGGATAAGTGGAAATCCCTGGGAAGCCATAAAAGGCTGGAATTGCTTCGTGGCAAGCAAGTTTCACCTGCTGAGCTTCATTTCCAGGGATGTTGTCACTGAATTCATCCCGCCCCAGGTTATTCCCGAAATTCCCGGGTGGGGGACGCTCCCCAAAATTCCCCTGGGAGTGCTGAGCTCCTCCATTTGCTGCCTCAACCTCCTCAGAACTTAATTTTTATTTTTATTAATTAAAAGTAACATTTATAGTCCTGCCTTCGACACCTTTTTACCTCACAAAAATCAAAATATTTGAGGCTTTGCTTAACACATAAACCCAGGTTTTAAGGAGAGAGATCACCCATTAATCCTCATTAATTAGCAATTTTTACTGCCCCAGCCTAGACATTTTCCTCACAAAAATGAAAATATTTGAGGCTTTTCTTTACATTTAAACCCAGATTTTAAGGAGACAGATCACCCATTAATCCTCATTAATTAGCAGCAACTTTTACAGCCCCTTCCTTGACACTTTTACCTCACAAAAATGAAAATATTTGAGGCTTTATTTGACATATAAACCCAGATTTTAAAAACAGATATCACCTGTTAATCCTTACTAATTAACAGCAATTTTCATAGTCACATCCTTGACACTTTTACCTCACAAAATTCAAAATATTTGACACTTTGCTTCACATTTAAACCCCAATTTTAAGGACAGACATCACCTGTTAATCCTCATTAATGAGCAGCAATTTTTACAGCCCCATCTTTGGCATTTTTTACCTCACAAAAATCAAAATATTCGAGGCTTTACTTGACATATAAACCCAGATTTTAAGGAGAGAAATCACCTGCTAATCCTCATTAATCAGCAGCAAATTTTCCGGCCCCGGCCTGGACATTTTTACCTCACAAAATTCAAAATATTTGAGGTTTTTCTTCACATTTAAACTCAGATTTTAAGGAGACAGATCACCCATTAATCCCTACTAATTAACAGCAATTTTTACAGCCCCATCTTTGGCATTTTTTACCTCACAAAAATCAAAATATTTGAGGCTTTTCTTCACACTTTAAACCAGATTTTGAAGAGAAAGAGAAAAATCACCCCTTAATCCTCCCCCTGAGGAGAGTGAGGGGCACAAGGCTCAGATTTATGGCAGAGCTGTGCCATTATTTCAGGAAAAAGCTCCTAAAAAACCCCCAAATCTCTTCCTGAACAGGCTCAGGTGAAATCCACGGCATGAAAGATTCCTGGAAAAATGGGAATTTTCACTTACTGCCTTATAAACTGAACTGCATCCTCATACTTCATTCCACATTCAATGAGAGCAAGTGCAACCAGAACAGGAGCCCTGGAGGAGAAATCAATATTTAAGGAAGATCCACAGGAACAATAAATTGAATCCTGCAAAATTCATCAAATTCCTCTCAAAAACAAGCAGCTGAAGGGTTTTTTTTCTTCGAGCATTACCCACAGAAAGGCATTTCCCTGATGTAAAATGACTTTTTGGGAGAGAGTTCTGCTTGCAAAGGAAATAAAAATCAATAGCAGCCACTTAGTGTGTGAGGCATGAGGTAATAATTCGGGATTTTTATGCTTTTTTATTTCACTTTAACCAAATTTTCTGCTTTGTAACATCTCCTGAATGCTTTTTGTGGATTGAGCTGCACAGGGACAGAGCTGTGAACACTCAACACGTGGCTTTATATATACAAATATATTTATTTTTTTAATTCTGTAAAGGAACAGGGATAAGTAGAACTTTCTGCTTTGGGATTTTTTGTTTTGGAAACCAGTTAAGTGGAAAAAAAATGGCTTTTTAACAAGCAGGAATCTCAGGATACATTGATTTTCTCCTGGATTGATGTTCACCCCACAGTGCAACAGGCACCTCTAAGGGTGGAGTAAAAAAAGATTAAAGGAATGGGACAATTTATGTGGAGAAATTCAGGAGAAATCACTTCCACTATCACCCTGCACGTGCTTAAAGACAATTATTCACTCTCCAAGTGTGAATTTGAAAGTTCAAAGGTCACTTGAATGAAATAAAGTGAAATAAATAAAGTGAAACACATGAAGCGAAATAATAAATAAAGCAACATAAAGCAAAAAAAAAAAAAGAGAAAAAAAATAAGAAAAAATGAAAAGGAAAAAAAAAAACGCAGATTAAGCCAGGATTTCTGTGCAGCTTTTCCCTGTGCCTGAGAGCAGCAGGGAAGGGCCCCATGGAATGAGCAGATGGGTTTGGGGTGTGGAGGTGACACAAAAGAGGAGGAGAAGCCTCTGGATAAACACAACACCCAGGGATTCATTTGGGATTCATCCATCCCAAACTTTTGGGAATTGCAGCGTTTTATCCTGAAAGGTTCTTCCCCAAAGCTGGAATTGTGTTGGGAGTGATGAGGGAGAAACTCCAGGCTGACTTCTCCAAACTGAAGGGAAGCCACTGGAGAGGAAGAAAAGTAATTAAAGCAGTGCTCCTAAATGGCTTTTATAAAATTTATTTCCACAGGATAGTTTATCAGAGGAAAACAGAAGGAAATTAAAAAAAAAACCTATAAAAAACTGTATTATATTTGTGGGAAATAGCACAGGAGAGTTTATTGTTTTAGCACAAATACTTTTAAATTAATGAATTCACTCTACTTTTAAATTAATGAATTCATGACTGCCAGAAGGGTTCTGAGGTTTTTGATCAGAGTTATGAAATTATTGAGTATTTTTAAGCTGCACTAAGTCCCTGCTGCTTTAGTGACACAAATCTGAAGCTGCTGGTTTCAATTATTTGTGAGGGAACAGAAACTGGGGGTTGTTCAACACCTACCCGCCAAACAAATGAAATTTTAATGCAATTTAAAGCCCAGAGAGCTGAGCACTGACCTTCCCAAGCCTGCCACGCAGTGAACAGCCACACAGCATCCAGGCTCCTCCCGAAATTTGGTTTTCAAAAGGTTCAGCCAGTCCTCCACGATCTGACTGGGGGGTGGTGCTCCGTCATCAAAGGGCCAGTCCTGAGGGGAAAAAAAAAATCCCATGAAATCCACAAGCTCCAGCTCTGGGAGGAGAATCCTGGATTGAGCAGAAAACGCATAAAACACCCCCAGAATTGTGTTTATTTCTGGTGGCACAGGTCGATGGCAGATGCAACATTAAATGTTTAACAAGCATTTAATTGCACTTTGCAGTGAAGCTCCACGTGAACTCCCCTGCAATTTGGGGGTTTTTTTTAGAAAAATAGCTGCCCTTGAAATCCTATTTTATTAAAAAAAAGATGTGAAAATCAATGAGCATTTTCAAATAAACACAGGACAGAGGAGAATTCTGCAGAGTTCTGCTTGTGGTCGTGGCATCATTTTAAAATCCTATTTGTGCTTCAGGCTCTGAGGAGAAGAAGCTTTTCCTAAAAATTCCCAATTCCAATGGAGCAGCTCCTCCAGCAGCCAGGAATCAGGGAGCTACCAATCCCCTGGGTGTTTTTAATATATATATAAAAAAAAAAACAATTTCACAAGCAGAAAGGTGCTGAAATAATGGCAAAAATCACCTTTTTTTGCTGTTGAAGGGGCAGCCAACATTAAATCCAGGCCATATTATATTTAATATCTATGATCAAAAATGTCACCTGGGTGTTTTTAATATAAAAAAACCCCACTTTCACAAGCAGAAAGGTGCTGAAATAATGGCAAAAAGTCACTTTTTTTTTTGCTGTTGAAGGGGCAGCCAGCATTAAATCCAGGCCATATTTAATATCAGGAATTAAAAATGCCACGGAAGTAGTTTCCCATTTTCCTGAGGGGACAAAACTCTCCTGGAATTTGTGCTGCACATCCTTCCCTTTCAGCCCAAGCAGATCCCACAATTTATAATTCTCTTGGATGTGGGGAGTGCTGGAGAAAGGACGTAAAGGGGGAAAAAACGGTATTTTGCAGTTATTTAGCACTTTTCTGTAGATGACTGTGATGTGTTTTACCAGCAAAATTCGTGGGCAGAACTGGGATTATTCCACAAGCTCGGAAAATGGAAGGAAATTGCTCTGAAAGGAGCCCTCTCCCCTCATCAGGCACCAACAGCCCTTTCCTGGAGCACTCCAAGAACAGGTTCTGATGAAATCATATTCTCTGAAACCCGAAAAGAGTGAACAAGCACCAGCACAGCTGAAAACCACCAGAATTTTCATTTTGAGAGGCACTTAAACACTTCCTGAAGAGCAAGCACAGCTCAGAAATGTGCTGCAAGGTGGGGGAATGGGTCTGAGAACTACAAAAGCCAAAAATACTGAAATAATTGTATATGGGATTCATTCACCCAGCCTGAAGAGTGCAGAGAACTCCTTTGTCAAAGTACTTGGAAAACTAAAAATATCTGGGCCAACACAGCGAAGTTAAAAGCCACAGGAATAAGATCAGCAAGTAAAACTTGTTCTTTCTAATAAAAGGCTTTTATGGGATTTTCCACTCGATCCCACAGTGCTGGCTGGATTATTTCAGGGCTGTGGCACCCCCTGTCCCGGGAAGAGAGGCACAGACTGCAGGATGCTGCTTTTGAGACAGGATTTCTGTGATTAATTTAAATTAAACCTCTTCCTTCATATCCACACAGCTCCTGGGCTGGCCTGAATGAATCCCAGCTGACCCCAGAGCATCCCACATTCAACCAGCACTGATAAAAAACTGCCCAGAACGAGGGACAAGAATAATTCTGGCATCAATGAAGGAACTGCAGAGAAGTTTTGCAGGTTTTTTTTCTCTTTATTCTGAGTTCTGCCACCTCTGGGTTCCTGATGGACAGGACAGAAAAGCAATTTCTGAGCTGAAAACAGTGATTAATAACCAGGACTGCACAAAGGGAAAACACAGCTCTCCCTGCAGCAGTGGGAAGGGGGAGAGGCAGGAAAGGAAAGGGATTTATCCTCTTTTCCCTTCCTCTGGAACAGCTCTGGGTCTGTCCTGGCTCCAAATTCAGGTGATAAAGAAGCAGTGACAGAACTCTGAGGTGATAAAGAACCTTTTCTTCAAAAATACTGGGAATAGCAACTCCCAGAAAGGTCTGAACCTGTGCAGCATGAGCCCACAGCTTTTCCTTCCATCCTGGAATCCCACAGCAAAGAATTCCCACTCCAACAGGGGCACTTACACCTGCCTGTGGCACTCTGGTGGTGGCTCTTGGGGGCACAGAGGGTAAAAAATCTGATCCAATAAATCCAGGAGTGAGAGAAGGAGAACAAGGAAACATCCCCTGAAGATGAACAAAGCCACCACAGCCTCTCTGGCTGCCAAAAAGTGCCAGAAATCTCAGGAAAAGTGGCAAAAATCCTCGCAGGAAAAAAAACCCTTCCAGTTTTCCTGATATTACAAGCCCTGAGCCACAAACAGAACCCAGCCCATGGGAACTGAATCCATCCCCAGCTCCTGGGGGCACAGAGGGTAAAAAATCTGGTTCAATAAACCCAGGAGTGAGAGGAGAAGAACAAGGAAGTATCACACAGATCCTGAATATGAACAAAGCCACCACAGCCTCTCTGGCCTGCCAAAAAGTGCCAGAAATCTCAGGAAAAGTGGCAAAAATCCTCGCAGGAAAAAATCCCCTTCCAGTTTTCCTGACATTACAAGCCCTGAGCCACGAACAGAACCCAGCCCACAGGAACTGAATTTATCCCCAGCTCCTGGGGGCACAGAGGGTAAAAAATCTGGTTCAATAAACCCAGGAGTGAGAGGAGAAGAACAAGGAAGTATCCCTCAGATCCTGAATATGAACAAAGCCACCACAGCCTCTCTGGCTGCCAAAAAATGCCAGAAATCTCAGGAAAAGTGGCAAAAATCCTCGCAGGAAAAAATCCCCTTCCAGTTTTCCTGACATTACAAGCCCTGAGCCACGAACAGAACCCAGCCCACAGGAACTGAATTTATCCCCAGCTCCTGGATGCCATCCCTGTGACAAACACGTGCAGGCAGTAGTACTACAGCACCCAGGGAACAGCTCCTTCCCTGCTTTCTCACTGTGCCATCTGGAAAAAAGCTCGGGAGCTGCCACGTTCTACCCAGGATCCACTCCCAGCTCTGCCAAAACACTCCTGTTTTCAGAGGTTTCACCAAGTTTTTGACCTCAGCAGTGCTAAAATAGACATTAAATAGTGTTAAAGCAGGCACTAATCTCCCCCAGGCTGTGGTTTTCATCTTTAATGCTATTTCTTACAGGCAAATATTAGCTTTAAATAGCGAGGTGTTATTTTCTCAGCCAGGGGTAACTCAATCCTGTTTCTGAGCAGCAACAGGACTCTGCCTGGAAAAAAAAAAAAAAAAGAAACTTCCTGAGACCCAAAAGGCTGAATTATTTTAGAAACACAGGCTCCAGAGCACTGCCCAGCTCCTGCAGCTGCCCCACAGCCTGGAAAAGGTGGGAATTCCATCCCAGCTCACCCCTGCAGTGCTGCCCTGGCAGGAATCTCCCCTCTGGCACAGGAACTCTGTCCCAAGCCCCAGCTTAACTGAGGGCTCAGAGGGATTCTTCAGCAGAGGTTTAATCCTCTGGCAGCCTGAGGAGTGTCCCAGGAGAGGTTTCACAGCAACATGGCCAAAAACCACCTCCATGGTCAAATCCCAGACAGCTCTGGGAGGAGGAAAAACGCAATTCCAGAGGGCAGCCCTGCAAGGAGTGACTTTTCCAACAGCATCGAGGCCCACGTGGCTGCCTGGAACTGGAATAAAAGTTCTGCAGGGCTGAAAGCCAAGAAACCTGACTGACCTGGACATGGAGTTTTCACTGATACGCCAGGATACAACTTTTTTCCCCTCATGGAAAACTGCAGGAGTTTTCCTCTGGCTGAGCCATGAAAAGCAGGAGGCAATGAGGAGCTGCCCACCTGCAGCAGGAAGGGCTGAGGTGGAACTTCTGCCCTCATAACACCAGAGTGTTACTCACTCCAGCAAAACAAACTGATCATATCAGGCACACTCTAATAATTCCCAAGTATTGCCTGGAAAAACAGGGCCTGGGAGCTGAGGGTGAGCACACACCTCTTAAAAAAACCTCCCCTGAAAGGGCAGCCTGGGGAGTCAGACACCATTGCACAATGGCAGCTGTGATTAAGCAGGGTAGGAATTCCACCTGCTGAACTGGGAAGCTCCACTCAGAGGTCAGGAGGGCAGGGTTAGATTGGATTTGGGGAGGAATTCTTCCCTGGGATGGGATTTCCCAGAGAAGCTGGGGCTGGCCCTGGATCCCTGGAAGTGCCCAAGGCCAGGCTGGAGCAATCTGGGATAGGGGAAGTTGTCCCTGTCCATGGCATGGATGAGTTTTGAGGTCTTTTCCAACCCAAACCATTCCAGGATTCCATGACTCTCTCCTGTTGCAGCCATTCCACAGAAATCTCTACCAATGTGTCACCCACAGCCTCAGAAGTGACACTTTCAGTAAGAGCAAAGAAAGGGAATTTTATCCATACCCTGAGGAAACCAACAGCAAAGCCAAAAAATGCTGTGTCCAGAGACAAGGACCAAAGCAGGCTCCAACCACAGGGCTGAGCACCAGATATTACCAAAATAATCACTATAAACCAAACAAAGTACCTCAAGAAATCCAAAAATACACAAAAACCCAGTGAGTTTCTCAAACCCACCTTTACCTGGTGCTGCTTCAGGTTACTTTTGGCCAAGCTGGACCAGCCCCAAGCTCTTGCCCAAAACGTGGAGATCCCCACAATTCCTAGAGATGAAAATTCACATTTTTAAGCCACTTTTAAAGGGAACTCACTAGAACTTGGATTCCTTCTTTCTCAATTGGAGCTTGATCGTAAGTGGCATCACAAACTCGCACCAAGGTTGTCACCCCGTACTTCTTCAGCTCCTTGAAGAGAAAGGAAAACATGTTTATTGAATTATAAAACTCTTTTTATCAAAAACTCAACGTTTCCCACAGTTTCAGGGCACCAGGGTGGCTGCCCAAGGAAGGAGCAAGGGATAAAGTTTGTGAGGACAAGCTACAAGCGATGGGACAAAAGAGAAACATCTCTGAGGAGAAAAAAATTGCAATTATAAGAGCAAAGCTAAAATAGCTGCTTATATCCCCTGAGCAGCTTCTTCTCCTCTTTAAATAGAAGCCTGGGACTGTTTGCTTCAGCCAGTGTTGACATTTGGAGGCAGGGAGGAACAGAACACACGCCCCACCATAGCCCAGCTTCCTGGTAATGCACTATAAGTAGCACTCGGTGCCAGATAAAGAATCAGAGGATCAAACAAAAGCTGCTCCAGTTCACTCTGAAGGTTCATAAACCAAGCAGAATTTCCTCTCTGCTGCTTGGGCTGAATCATTATTGCACCTCACAGTCAGCAGTAACAGCCACTGCAGAGAGACTCCTGGAAAAGGAAGAAGATTCTCAATAATGGGAGGGAGGAAATAAAAACAAAACAATGTGGCTGTGAGGGAAAATGGAGCAGGGATATCTGAGCAGCTCCACGGTGAAGGGCAGGCACTCAGACAGCAGCTGGAGATGACAGGATCCCTCTGGAATGACAAAGACCAGATAAAAACCCTCTTGAGGAAGACAGAAGGGCACAGAGATGTGACATTCACTGTGCTGCAGCTCCTCTGCTGAGGCCATCTGCCACCTGCCCAGAAAATGGAATTTTGCTGTATTTGAGGTGTCACTGTGGCAGTCACAGCGTGACCCACAGCACTCAACTCCTCCTGCAGGGTGACCCAGGCAGAGGCCACTGCTCGTGGGTCAGTTCTGGCACCTGAAATCCCTGACAGCTCTGGGATGGACAGGGCAGGCTGATAACTCACCCTGTAAATTTAAACTTCAGTTTGAGTCTTGTGCTTGATCCTCTGAGGGAAGAGAAAGCTCAGCTCCAACTCTTAACTGCTTCTTGAAAAGCAGCAGCTGAGCAATAGGCTGATTTATCAAAACCAGTGCTTTATTTCATGAAAAAGGACGTTCAGAGTCACAGAATATTCAAAATAAGGCAAGAACAGAACCATGGAATGGTTTGGGTTGAAAGGGAACTTAAAGCCCATCCAATTCCAGGGGACAGGGACACCTTCCCCTATCCCAAGTGGCTCCAAGTTCCATCCAGCCTTGTCTGGGACACTTCCAGGGGTCCAGGGGCAGCCACAGCTTCTCTGGGAATTCCATCCCAACCCCTCACCACCCTCACAGGGAGGAATTTCCTCCATATTTAACCTAAATTTCCCCTTTTTCAGTTTCATTACTCTTGTCCAAGGAGTAAATCCTTGATGGCAAGACGTGGGTGTGTTTGTATCCCAAAACTGAAGCTCATCCAAGCCAATAAATGCAGGAATTCAGAAAAAAAATCATCAGTGGGTTCTCTCCTCATACTGTGAGGAGAATGTGAATAATAAAGACAAAAAAAAATTTAAATTTCAGGTACCAGGCAAAGCACCAGAGGTGAGGAAGGACTGGTCAGCACCTGAGCAGGAATTATGAGGGATTTGGGACTTTTTTTGGACTCCTTACCTCGATGAACTTGCTGAGAGTCGCATTGGTTGGGTTGTGAGTGATCAGGAAACGCAGATTCTCGTAAGTAATTTCCACGGGGGCTGGACGGTTCATAATGGCAAAGAAAATGTGTGAGGGGCCAAAAAAAAAAAAAAGAAAAAAGAAAAAAATAATAACAAGGGAGGTGAAAAAAAAAAAAAAATCAATGACCTTGGAAACGTTTCACAGCAGAAAACATCAAAAAGACCACTAATATGCCTGGGATTGATCAGAGCTTGCTTTGCCGGGTTTGTTCCTCAGGGATTTTGCTCCTAGAAAAAGCAGGTTTGCTTCAGAATCCACTGGGGCCTCGATTCCTGGCGGGTGGTATCCTTCAGACTCCCAAAATCCCCACTGCGTGCAAGGCTGGGCAGCCTGTTCTACATTGAGGCACTGGTGAGGCGAGGGAAGTCAGGGCAGGTTGTGTCTCCGCTTGGTTCTGCCGGTGCTGAGCTGTGCCAGAGCCAGGGACAGGAATCTGCTTCCAAGGGGGGGCAGGAGATCTCCCATAAATCTGAGCGCTGCGTTCTCCCGGAGTTCTTCAAGGCAAAGGGAATCGTGGCACGCGCGTGGGGAGCTCACTTGGCAGCCAGGGTGCTGTGCTGGGCCTGGCAGAAGTCTGCCCTGACGCTCAGAATCGCCATAAATGTGCCAAGTATCCTCCAACAGAACACCTGGAATCGGGGAGAAACAGCGGGAAAAGCGTTGGTGGCTTCTGTTCCCCTCACTGAGCCACCCAGAGAAACTCAAATGAAGGCCAACGCTGCAAAAACACCAAAGAAATGAAAGTTCTGATAGCCCTAATCCCAAATATTGTGGGTATTCCTTCAGGATTTGTTGTAATTCCGGCTCCTGGAGCCACCAAGAACAAGGAATTCTCTCCTGTTCCCTCCCCAGGTGTCCTGGAGTGACAAAAACCAGCACAAAGCCAAGCACACACTTGGAAATGTTACGGGCACAGCCCCACCTGCTTGGCCTGGGCCCAAACATATAAAAAATAGCCCTGCTGTGGCTCTATTTTCTGAACAAAACCAGCAGCAGGAGCAGAAATAAGAGTATAATAAATAAAATAATAAGAGTATAATCAATTTTTCATGTGTTTGAGCCCTTGCTAGCAGATAAATTTCACCCAACTCGAAATAGCCCCCAGAAATCTATCAAAGTGATGGCCAAATGGTCATTTAGCAGCAATAACTTTTAGTTATTCTCAATTATTTCAGTTATAACCATAATAACTTTTAGTTATTCTCAGCCTTATCTCTATTTACAGACCTGGGCTTTAAAGGCAGCCACAGCTCTGGGTTTGAAGACCCAAAATTCAAAATACAAATGTTTCAGCAATAAAGGATGGAACAAAGTCACCCCAACCGTGAAATTTAGGGGGATGAAAATGGAGTTATCCCAAACGACCTCAAATCAGGACTGAAACATTAAATTATCAACGTGGCTTTTCGCTGCTTTTCAAAATAATGAAGCCAAGGAATTGCTGCTGACGGTTCCTTTTTCAAGGGGGAAAAGGTTTAAATCAGATGGGATAAAAAATCCCACCCCGCAGCCAGAAGTCACAAACCTGCAAGTGGAGTGGAAAGGTCAACGTGGCACAGTAAAGTGAGGATAATTAGGGAAAAACACACCCCCGTGGAGTTCCCATCCCAAACTTCGGGAGTGCTCAGTGCTTAACGAGGTCCTCACTCTCAAACAGGCAAATTAAGCACCACGAAATTACCTTTTTCACTGCCATCAAGTCAAAAAATCACCCAAAGAACAGCAATTATTCCCTTAAAGTGCAGCTTTCCGTGCCAGAAATGATATTAATTAGCTTGCCAGAGGCAAGAGAAAAGCTGTTTTCAATCACCTCCCCCGACCTTAAGGCAGCTCCTGCCCTGAGTGACTGAAATACAAATTTCCACAATGAATCCCGGAATGTTTTATCCACAGGATGGAATCTCAGCCCAGATGGAAGAGTCTCCTCTAAACCATCACATTCAAATCCTTACATTTATCAACCCTTGCACATTTGTCACAACTCTCTCGTGTGTCACAGGAAATTAAAGAGCCCGATTAGAACTTAATCTGTGAGGGATAATAAAAATGTTTTTATAAATAATTGAATGGCAAAATGAGGGGCAAGGAGAGCCTCCATTCCCACATTTTCTTCTTCAAAACTTGGGTTGGAAAAGCCTCACCCAGAGCTATTTTTGCACTGGAAATTGTATCAAATCAGGGTCACTTTGGCTACACTTCCCTCTCGAGGAAATCAAAGAGGGAATTCCACCCCAATTATTTTAAAAGGCAGTTGTACAAACAATTTACCAGCTCATTAAGAAGTGGAATTTGTCATTCCACGTGTCCTGAGAGTGGCAAGGAGTCACCAGCTCCAGTGGTGACCTTGGCCAAGGCTCTCTGAAAAACAGGAATGGCAGCAGCTCCCCTTCCCCACAGGAATATTCCTCAAGCATTTAATTAGCTCGCAGCTCAGGAGTGATTAAAAATGTAAAGTGCTGTATTTAAGCCTGAAAATTTATTTCCAGCAGGATGGGCTGATGTAGCACACGAGTTTAATCTTAAAAGTTTGGGTTATTGACAGATTTCCCCTCCTCCCACGGCTTTTTTCAACTTCAACTCAACTAAATTCAAGTTTGAGAAGAAAAATCGAGCCTTTAATTAAGAAAATTAAAACCGATTGTCTACAACTTCTGATTTCCCCAAGTAAACACTTTCAAATTTCTCCCTCCCCGAACTTGCACTTCAAAACCCCACAACAATAAATTGTAACCAGGTCTGCGGACAGCAGCAAACAAGGAATCATTTTTCAGCCAATTAACCTTCGGATTTTGCACTCAGAAATTGAGATAGGACACGGAGAGGAACCAAAAATTGACAGCACGTTTGATGTGGCCTGAAAAAGGGAGCAGAAACTTCCCAGTGCTCCTTGAGGAGGAGGAAAAGCAGAGACCCAGCAGGACAAACAGGAGGAATAAACATTCCTGGAGCTGAAAGGATGCACCCGGAGGCAGCTCCTGGTGGAGTTATCAGGGAATGGTTAATCCACCACGATGTTATCTGTGAGGGTGGGAGGGATTTGTGGAAGCTTGAGCTGAACACACACAGAGATCCCACCAGGATCGGGCTTTTCAAATCCCATGAAGGGGCAAAAAAAAGCTGAAAATCTGTGCAGAGGGCAGTCATTGAGCAGCATAAATAAATCAAGGTAACAACGAAATCAGGGGAGGTCTGGGAAATGAATTCCTGACTGGACAGGAGCTGCACTGCAGATTGCTGGGAGTGAAGAGACAACCCCCCCACGACCTCCATCTCCTAAATTAGAGATTCCAGCAGAGCCAGGGGCTCTGCACTGAGCCAACACCAGCCCAGGGTAAAGGAAAAACAAGGAATGACACCGTGAGGAATTCCCAGTTCCACCAGCTCCTCTAAAACCGAGCTACAGAGAGAGAGAGAGAGAGAGAGAGAAACAGCTCGGAACAGCTGCAGCCTCCAAGGACTGCAAAACACGGATCCCCCTGGAAAGGTCACCGGGATCCCCTTTCCAAACAGCCCCGGGCACAGGATGCACAGCACTCCCTGCTAATTTGTTACTCGGAATTAAAAGGATACTCGGGGGTTTGGAAGGCCTCAAGCCATCCCAAATCATTCTGTTCCTCTAAGGGAGAATCCCTGCTCAGGCGTGAGCTGCTGGATTTTCCCCTTCCACAAAATCTCCTCCCCGCGTCAGGCATTTCCACACGTGAAAGCAGCACCACAAAATTCGCCATCCCGCACCGGGCCAGCCCCTTCCTGCCACTCTGCCCACACCAGGTTTCACTTCCCCTTCCCGAAAATGCCCCGCTGAGTGACCCCACGGCACCCCAAAGCTGCCAAAATGTTTCACCCGCAGCGTTTTCCAAGCGAAAGGAGTCGGAGACCTCCAGAACGAGCCTTGAAACATAAAACACAAACCAGCAAGAGCCTAAAAAAAAATAATATCCTAAAATTTCTAAAATATCCTCTCCTAGCACGCGGAGAAAAACTCCGGAACTCGGTGTTTTTGGATGAAACTCTCTCTGAAGGAAGCTTGCTCAGACTGACACGTGCCCGCAGAGGGGTGAGGTCAAAAAATTTCACTGTTCCACCCTGTCCACCCCCGCGGGCGGCTGCAGCTCCTTCCCAGCTCCCTCCCAGCTCCCTCCCAGTTCGCTGACAAGCTCTGGGGGTGACTCACTCGTTTCCTTTCGCACCAAAGCTGCGGCTGCAGATACGGATCTAAAAAACCTGCGGGTGAAAGAAGCCTCGAGTGACACGTCAGGAAATGGTGACAATTGTCACCTGCTCGGGGACGGGGTGAGGACGGGCCTGAGGCAGAGCCCAGAAAGCTGAGCTGCCATCCCTAAACGGGAATGGATGCAGAAATCACCCTGGAAACACTGGGAAGCAACTGGGACACTGCCAGAATTCCTCCAGGAAGGATAACCAGGAGCTCTTCTGACACGGGGATTTTTGTTTTTAAAACACCTTCCCCACCCATCACTTAAGTTTTCAGAGGGTGTATTTGAATGTTATTTGCATTCCATGCCCAAAAAGTTGAAAGTTGCTAAAAGTGTTTGAAGTCGAAGTTGCTAAAAGTGTTTGAAGTCGAAACCAAAAGGCGCTGCTAAAAAAAAAAATAAAAATTTAAGCTATAATCCTGTTTAAGCCACAGAATTAGAGTCAAGTAAAATCAAAAACTACTTTCAGAAATTTGTTTGTGACATCAATAAGTCTTTCCTAAAAATCAGAATGCCGAGTTGTCTAAGCCAGGCTTTGAAAACAAGGTCCTGCCTGATCAGCAAACAACTCAGACTAAACATTCTCACACTTCCAGCCGAAATATCAAACCCACCACCAAAACCCCATTAACGAGTCGAGCAGGACTTAAAAGCAACTTGAAATCACACAGAAAACACAGAAACTGCGGGGTTGAGTCACTTGCACCTCGCTCATCTCGCTAATTTGATGAAAATTTGAGTTTTCCATCCACCTCTGCTGGGAAAAAAAGGCGGAGCTGCTCCTGTGCCCCGCTCCCCAGGCAGTTAAAGAGAGCCAGGCTGACAACTGAGCCTGGGGCTGACTGATAAATGTCACTGCCCGGCCACAAAGTCCCGATTGTTCCCAGCCACAGCCCGTTCTCCGGGGCACAGCTCGGTTTTCAGCAAAGAAATGAAGTTTTCAGCACAGGGAGAAACAAAAAGCTACAAGTAACAGTGACCCGAGTGGAGCCAGAAACCTGGAGAAGTCTGGGAGCTGAGAAAGGACATTTCAGACTGGTTTGGCCCTTCACAAGCAGCAAAACGAGCCGTGAGGTGACAGCAGAGTCACGGCCTCTCTAAAGGGGTTTTATACTCTTTGTACGAGGCTGAGGAGGTGCCGGGCCAGCTCTCAGCTCACCTGCCCCAAAAACAGCAACCCCAGGGCAGCTTTCCAGCGTTTGCACGGAGCTGTTCTGCACCTCCAGCTGCCAAACCAACCCAGGGGCAGCGACAGCACCGAGCTGCTCTCTGCCAGGGCAGGGACACCACTGACAAGGCATTTTCCCCTCCCAAAACACACAACCGACAAACACCGGGGTGCTTCAGGTGGGAAGGGACATTGAATCCCATCCAGTGCCATGGGTGAAGACACCAAACACCATCCCAGGGTGCTCCAACCTGGCCTGGGACACTGCCAGGGATCCAGGGGCAGCCACAGCTTCTCTGGGAATTCCACCCCAGCCCCTCCACACCCTCCCAGCCAGGAATTCCTTCCCAATATCCCACCCAAGTCTCCCTTTCCCAGCTTGAAGCCGTTCCCTGTGTGCTGTCCCTCCATCCCTTGTCCCTGGAAGTGTTGCCCTCTTTTGGGAGAAATCAGTGTCCTTCCTGGCTGGGATCAGCTGGGATGTTCCTGAGCTTCCTGCAGGAGTCCTGAACCCGCTCTGCTCTTCCAGAACTTTCCCATTGGTTGGCTGGGGAGAGCTTAGCCGTGAAAATCAGAAATGTTGGATTGAAAGAGGGGTTACACACGGGAAGATCACAACATCCCAGAATAATTCGGGTTGGAAGGGATCATAAGGATCATCCCATGGGCAGGGACACCTCCCACTGTCCCAGGGTGCTCCAGGCTGGCCTGGGACACTTCCAGGGATGGGGCAGCCACGGCTGCTCTGGGAAATCCATCCCAGCCTCTCCCCACCCTCACACGGAAGGATTTCTTCCCAAAATCCTGGCACTCCACGCTCTTTGCAGGAAGTTCCCTGCTTGCCCTGCACCTTTTCCAGCTGTGGATCCTCCTCCTGCAGCCTCCTTGCCGTGAATCACCGGGCTCTGCCTCCCAGGGCTCTCCACAGGTAACAGACCCGGAATTCCAGAGCGGGACAAAGTCCGGGCAGGAGCCAGGGGAGCAGCCTGAGCTCTGCCCTGACACAGGGAAAGGTTTGAGCACTGCAGCGTGGAAGAAAAGGATGGATCTCTGCAGGCAGTGAAGCCTGGAATCATTCACTGAAGTTTATGAGGTGTAGCTAAAAAAAAAAAAAAAAAATCACTAAACCCTGAGCTAGACCCACATTTCTGGCTGTGCATCCACACTCCTACCTTAACTCCGACTGATCTCCAGCTGAGTTGATTAAATCCAAGTATTTCTACATGTTGAGTCATAAGGAGACAGAGTTTTCTGGCTGCTGCTAGCGGTGGGTTTCTCTTTTTTTTTTTAATTTTTTTTTCCCCCTCTCCTTTAAATCCTAACTGCAGTTCTGAGTCAGCCCCTGCCTGCTTCGTTCGGGGAGTTTCGAGGCGAGTTTCCATTTATACAGGAGCCTTTCAAAGCCAAATTTCTGCCTTCCTCCTCCTCCTCCTCCTCCTCGCCCCGAAACCAGCGAGCACAGACTGCCCCGGGAGAAAATGCAGATGGTGACTAATCACACCCAGCAACCAGCATGAGGCTGAGAGAGGCCACTTCCAGCACCTTCCCCACAGCCTCACCTGGGCTCCAGAGCCCCAAAATCCCAAACCTCGGCTCCTCCTCACCCCGAGCTGACATTCCCAATAAATCCGCCCCTCCCTGACTCAGAGCTTCCCGCAGGTCACTCGCGGCACCCAGGGCCACGCCAGGATTTCCCTCAGGCATTGCCCATCCCAGAATTCAGCGGCTGGCTGCCTCTTCCAGCCCCGAATCCCACAGGGCAGCCCTTTATCCAGACAAACCGGCCTTCGCGGCCCTGCCCCCTCTCCAGCCCCAGGAAAGCCACCACATCCTGGACACCCTTCTTTTCCTGCTCCATCTGCCCCCTCCAGCCTGGGAAATGGGGAAATTCCCCTCCGTTTTCCAGCCCTGAGCACAGAAAAAAAAAAAAATAATCCTTCGACCTTTACAGATGGCCTCGAGGCTTCCCTTTCCCCTCAAAAATTTCCCAGTTTTTCTCAAATTTGTCCCCTATCCACATAAAAATCAGTAACACCCCTCCCCTCAACCACATGGCTGCAAATGCCCACCCAAAGGAGGTACAACCCCCAAAATCAGGTACAAACCCCCCAAACCCGGGTACAGCCCCCCCAAACCGGGGACAAACCCTCCCCAACCGGGTACAAAC
>VZTJ01004892.1:183767-196808 GCA_013397795.1 Orthonyx spaldingii
GCCCCTTTGCCCCCCATTTGTACCCCCAAATTTCCCTTTGGTGCCCCCACATTTCCAGTTTCTCTCCTGGAGCTTTTGTGGCTCTTTCCTGCACCTCTGTGGACCCCAGATTCCCCCAGGTTTGTGCCCTCACAGCTTCCACTGCTCCTTCAGAGCCTCCTTGGAGCTTCCAGAGCTCCAGCAGTTCCCAAAAACCATCCCAGCAGCTCCCAAAAACAGCAGCTCCCAGGTGTCCCTCAAGATCCAGCTCTAGGACGGGGTTTTTGGAGAACTCCCAAGCTCAGCATCAGCTTTAAAACTCTTTAAGATCACTCTCTAAACCTCCAGCACATATTTTGTTACTCCAGATGCGAATTCCAAAGCTGGAAATGATCCACCAGGAAGAGGAATGTTCAGTAATTGATCTGCCCTGGGTTTCCCTCACAGCTCAGATTTCACTTGGAAGTGGAGGGGTTTTTTTGTCACTTTGTGTTGTGTGGATTCTGCTGAGGTTAAACAGGATCCAGGGAAAGTTTGGAAAACCTTGGAATGAGTTTTATGTGTGGCAAACAAGCACTGGAAAAGGTAAATTTGGGCTGACACCCCGTTGACCTCAGTGCCATCAAAACATAAAGCAATAGATCCCCTAAAAATGGGTTGTTTTTCCCCATCTTAAAGAGCCAAACATAAAATAATAATTTTTTAAAAAGCTGTAATCTTCAATTCCAACATGAAATTGCACCAAAGTATCCCAAATTTCTGAACCCTTGGGGCCAATTGTTGAGCACCTCTTGAGTGTGTCTGTCTGGGAAACACAGGGGTGACACCACAGGGATGCAAGGGTGGAATTCCTGGTACAGTGATGAATTCCCAGCACCTCAGCAAGGCTGGAGCTCCCTGGGGCAGGGGAAATGTGGGAGACAGGGGGGAAAAAAAAGGTGGAGAAATTCGGGTTATGCTGGAGCAGTGGGTCAGGGTGGTGATGGAGGGGCCTGGATTGATCAGTAATCAATGATAATTAATCAGTGATAATTAACCAAAGCTCCATGTCTCCCTGCAGTGGTGAGGGCCCGGCCCAGCCCGCAGTGAGCAGCCAGGAATCCCCCTCAGGTGCCGGGAATGGCCGGGGGACGCCGGGGTCCCAACAGAACCTCCTACTGCCGGAGCCCCCTGTGCGAGCCCGGGGCCGCCGGCGCCTCCGGACACTCCTCGGGCTCCTCGGTCACCGGCGTGCGCTCCCGCACCAGGTACGGCCCGGCCCGCCTCAGGGACAGCTGGACCCTCACTCCTGGCCTCATTTTAGGTTCTCAGCCTCCTGTTTGAAACCCTGGCCTGATCCCCCTGCATCCCCCTGGATCAGCCCTTCCTGCAGCCGCGCTCCGGGACCTGGGGTTCCGTCTGGGGACTTGCAGTGGCACTTTGGGCTCTGCAGCTCCCCTGGGGCCCACACCCAGATCCCTCTGCCTGTTGTTACTGAGAGGTTCCAGCTCAGGGGGAGAAATCCAGGGGATGTTAATTCCCTTTGGTTCCCAGGATCAGTCTGGGATCCCGTGCGTGCTCACACAGGAAGAGGCACCCCTGGCCAAACTCGTTTTTCCTCCTCAGGTGAACAGGAGGTGAAGAATGAACCAGGGCTTGTGTGTAATTGCTCTGCCTTTCATGTTCAAGCACTCTCAGATATGTAAATGCCAACTTGAGGCCTGAAAGCTTCCAATTAATTAAGAGAAGCCATGAGTGGCACAACACAAGCCTGGCTGTGAACCTGCCTCAACCCAGGGGGTTCAATATCAAATGTCCTGCTGCTGGTGGCTGGCCTGGGCCCAGATACTGCTCTGTGTGGGCAAATGCCTGCTCACATCAACCTGGGCTGCTGAGATTTGTGATTTGTGCCAGCTCGAGTTCCCCAGTCAATGTCAGGCCTGCGGGAGGGTGGCTGGAGGACGTTCCCCTGCTCACCCCTGGCTTCCCCTGGCAGGAGTGGCTCAGGAACAGGCCTGTCCAGCCCCCCTCTGGCAGCTCAGACCGTGGTCCCGCTGAGGCACTGCAAGATCCCCGAGCTGCCCGTGGAGAGGAGCGTCCTGTTCGAGCTGCAGCTCTTCTTCTGCCACCTCGTCGCCCTCTTCGTCCACTACATCAACATCTACAAGACAGTGTGGTGGTACCCACCCGCCCCCCCCCCTTCTCACCCCTCCCTGGTAAGCACCACGGGGCAGCTGCCACTCCCAGGCTGTCCCTTGGGTCATTAAATATAAAGTTTTATCGATGTGTTTGATTAAAAGTTACATCTGACGTTTCAGGGCTGCTCCTGCCACTCCTGTTTCCCACATTGTGGGCACTGCTTGGGCATTCTCTTGGAAGAGTGTGAGGAGAAGAGGACAGCTTGGGGAGTTTCTGGGTTGGAAATGGAATAATTGTGGTTTTGTCCCCACAGAACTTTCACCTCATTGACTTCAACGTGCTGACGGTGACCACCATCGTCCTGGCACGGCGGCTCATCGGTGCTATCGTCAAGGAGGTAAAGCCAGGGCTGTCCTTGCAGGAGATTTGTCAAGCTCTGAGTCCCTTTTGCCATTCCAAACTGCTCCATCCTTCCCTAAAGGCCTCTGTGATATTCCCAAGTTGGAATTCCAGGCGTGGTTTCCAATGGGAGGAGCAGAGAACAGAACTGAGCGTCCCAAGCCACTGCTCTGCTGCCTCTGTGTCCTTCTCTGACTCTGGATTTCTGTCTCAGCCACACTGCAGTGATGGTGCTTCCCTCCTCCCATTTGGCTCTTTTCCTGTTCTATCACTCCAGCTTTCCCCAGGGAACAGCCAGGGCAGGTGGGTGTCTGCTCACGGTGGAATCCCAGTGAGCAGTGCCAGGAGAGTGGGCTGGGCACTGCTGAAGACCAGAGCTGAACTGGGAACTCTCCTCACTCCAGCCTGAGGAATGAGGCCCAGATTCCAGAGATTTTGGAGAGCCCATGTTGCACAGAGAGCCTCCCTGTCCTGGTGTCACCTTGTCACTGCCACTTCCTCCCTGCCTGTGCTTTTACACTGTGTGTTTCCTCCTTCAAGCAGAGGCAGTGCCCAGCCCTGCCCAGCTCTCTCCTGTGCCCCACAGGCTTCCCAGAGTGGCAAAGTCTCCCTGCCACGCTCCATCTTCCTGGTGGTCACTCGCTTTGCCGTCCTCACGGGCACGGGCTGGAGCTTGTGCCGCTCCATCATCCACCTCTTCAGGACCTACTCCTTCCTCAACCTCCTCTTCCTGTGCTACCCGTGAGTATCCCCGGCTCAGGGGTGAGAAATCCACCCGAAATCCAAGGGCGGGGTCCCTGCAGCCCTGGGGGGTTCTGAGCTGGAAGGCTCCAAGGCTTGGAGCAGCCTGGGCTGGTGGAAGTGTCCCTGTCCATGGTCACAGAGTTTATCCTCTCCCTCCTTCTTTGTCACATCCATACCACTGACCCCTCTTTCAGTTTGGTGTGAGCATTAATTAATTAATTAACTCATTATTGCTGCTGAAAAGGGTTGTGTGCTTCTCCCGTGGTGCTCACAGGACTCATTACTTGGTTTTCCCTTGTTCCTGGGCTCCTCTGCCAGGGGGAGGCATTCAAACAGCTCCTGTTTCTTGTTAACTGTCGAAGGGAAATGCTTGGAGTGGAAGTAGCTCCCTCCTCCCTGGCAGATGGAAGAGGAAACATCCACAGAGATTGGAGCTCAGAGCTCTTTTGGGGAGTTTCCCTTTGGAATCACGGAATCCCAGACTGGTTTGGGTTGGGGGAGGAACTTCAAAGCTCATCCAGCAGGGGCTGGGACCCCTCCCACTTGAACTCTTCCAGCTCAGAGCCCCTCAGAGCTGCAGGGAAGTTTGGGCTGGGGATGGGCTGCGGCTCCTAAGCTCTCCCAGCCCTCCTGCCCTGTGCTTTTGCAGCTTTGGGATGTACATCCCCTTCCTGCAGCTGAACTGTGACTTCCGCAAGGCCGGGCTCTTGGCCCAGGTGGCCAACATCGGCCCCAGGGACACGGGGGAGGTGACAGCCCGGGGCAGGGACTACCTGACAGTGCTCAAGGAGACCTGGAAGCAGCGCACGAGGCAGATGTACGGCATGGAGGCCATGCCCAGCCACGCCTGCTGCCTGTCCCCGGACCTCATCCGCAACGAGGTGGAGTTCCTGAAGATGGACTTCAACTGGCGCATGAAGGAGGTGCTGGTGAGCTCCATGCTCAGTGCCTACTACGTGGCCTTCGTGCCTGTCTGGTTTGTCAAGGTGAGGCCTGCCTGGGAGGTGACACCGGTGGCAGAATGAGGGAGGACAGTCCTGGCTTGTGGGAATTGAGTTGTGAGTGTCTGGTGGTAAATCAGAGCACAGCCAAGGGAAATACAGGTTGGATATTGGGGAAAAGCTTTTTACAGAGGGAGTGATAAAGTACTGGAATTGTCTGCCCGGGGAGATGGTGGAGTCACCATCCCTGGATGTGTTTTAAAGAAAATTGGATGCGGTGCCATGGTTTAGCTGAGGTGTCAGGGCATGGGTTGGACTCGATGACCTTGAAGGTTTCTTCCAACCCTGTGATTCTGTGATTCTGTGTGTGTCATTCTATGATTTTGTGATGCTGTGATTCTGGGATTCTGTGGTTCTGTGTGTGTGAAACCCAGCTCAGGGCTGAGCCTGTCCCCGTGCCCTGAGGGGCTGCTGCTCCATCAGCGGAGCATGGGCAGCACAGGAGCTGCCTGCCTGCTTTTGGTGATGATGGCACAAATATTTTGCAGGAAATTCTCCATCCCACATCCCATGTGGGCTCTTCTTTCCAAACAGCACCAACAGCTCCCTGCAGAGCCCTTGTTTCCCCTGCCCGAGTGCTTTGTGGTGCCACCTCGGGCAGGTGAGGCTGTCCCAGACACGTCACCCAAACCCTGTCACACCCTCCTGTCCCCCCAGAACACCCAGTACTACGACAAACGCTGGTCCTGTGAGCTCTTCCTGCTGGTGTCCATCAGCACCTCGGTGATCCTCATGCAGTACCTGCTCCCTGCACGCTACTGTGACCTGCTGCACAAAGCTGCAGCACACCTGGGCTGCTGGCAGAAGGTGGATCCAGCTCTCTGCTCCAACGTGCTGCAGCATCAGTAAGGAATTCTCTGCTGGCTTTTTGGCTGGGTGGGGAGCTCAGCCTCAAAATATAACGGAGAAAAGCCAGAGCGGAGTTGTTGGCTGAGATGTCCCACAGCACAGACACTCTGGGCCCTGTCCCCTGCCGAGCAGAGCTGGTTTTTGGCCAAGTGCCTGCTGCTCCTGGCCACAGCTACCTGCAGTTTGCCACTGCCACGGGGACAATCCCAAACTGGGAGCACAACTCCCGTGCTCCTCACGCTGGGAGCCCAGTCCCGTGTGCAGGTGGGATTGAGGATTCACTGCAGCTCCCTGCAGGTGGGATTGAGGATTCACTCTTGCTCCCTGCAGGTGGACTGAGGAGTGCATGTGGCCTCAGGGGGTGCTGGTGAAGCACAGCAAGAACGTCTACAAGGCCGTGGGGCACTACAACGTGGCCGTGCCCTCGGACGTCTCGCACTTCCGATTCCACGTAAGATCCCCTCTCCTTGCTCCCCAGGGATCCTGGTGTGCTGGGCAGGCTGGTGGAGCTGGGGGTCACTGCCCAGGCTGGGGGAGCCCCGGGGTTCAGCATCTCAGCCCTGAGACACCGGGGTGGCTCCAGAACCCACCCCGAAGGTTTCCCCCTGCCCAGTGCCTCACCACTGCTCTCCCACAGTTCTTTTTCAGCAAACCACTGCGAATCCTCAACATCCTGATCCTGCTGGAAGGAGCTGTCATCTTCTACCAGCTCTACTCGCTGATTTCCTCGGAGAAGTGGCACCAGACCATCTCCCTGGCCCTGATCCTCTTCAGCAACTACTACGCCTTCTTCAAGCTGCTGCGGGACCGGCTGGTGCTGGGCAAAGCCTACTCCTATGCTGCCAGCAGGGACTCAGAGCAGAAGTTAAATTAAAACAATTGCACTGATGCTCTCAGCTTGTTACAGAACAAACAAAACAAAAAAAAACCGAGAAACCCTCAGAGCTTTGTATTTTTGTTACCACTGCTTTTTTTTTGTTGTCGTTGTTTTCTTTGATAACTGATGTAATTAAAAGGAAAGGAAAAAAAAAAAAAAACATATTTTTTTACTTCCAACAAGTTGTTGGTGTGTTTGTTGTTGGAATCCGCCTCTTCCACTGAAAGGTTTGGTGCTGTTTGGGGTGTGGGGAGGGATTTTTTAATGGTGCTGGAGTTTGACAGGGATGGAGTGGGAGGAGGAAGGAGGAGTTAAAGGGGAAGGAGAAAGTTAAAGCTCCCAGCTGGGTTCTCTTAGGAGGGGGTGAACCCTCATCCCCTCCTTTCGGGGGTCCCCAGGAGCTCCTGTGCCCCTCCCCGTGCTCTGTGTAGGAAAAGGCGATGTTATTTCTCTAAAACGTTTAATTTTTTATGTATTTGCAGCCCCCAGCTTGCAGCGCCCTGGTTTGAGGGGTCCCCTGTGGCTGGGGGGACAGGGCGGGAGCAGGGGGGGTTTGGGGGAGCCCCGGCCGCTCCCCTTTGCTGTTTTACCGTGGGTCGGGTGTTCCCCCCGGCTCCTGCCCAGCCTGGGTCGGGGGAGAGGAGGAGGAGGAGGAGGAGAAAGTGGGGCCGCAGCGCATCCCCCGACTGACCCGGCCCGGGATCACCGCCCGTGCGGCCGCTTCGGGGGCCCTGGGCTCGCCCTGCCCGCGGGAGGGTCCCGGGGGGGTCCCAAAAGGGGTCCCGGGGGGTCCCGGGTCCGGCCTTTGTTCCGGCAGGGCCACGCGGCCGCCAGGGGGCGCCCGGCGCGCGCGCTCCCGATCCCGATTCTGATCCCGGTCCCGGTCCCGGTGCCGGTCCTGATCCCGATCCCGATCCCGATCCTGATCCCGTTCCCGATCCCGATTCTGATCCCGATCACGATTCTGATCCCGGTCCCGATCCCGATTCTGATCCCAGTCGCGGTCCCAATCCCGATCCCGATCCCTATCCTGATTCCCGAGCGGCTGCGGGAACCCCCCGAGCCCTCCGGCGGGTTTGGGGGGCGCAGAGAGGCCCCCCCAGCCTGTCCCCGCTTCCCGTGTGACCCCGCCGGGACCGAAGCCCGTGTCCGGCCGCGGTTTCCAGCCCGGGGGTGATGTGGGGGCCCGGCCCCTCCCCAGCGCGGCGGGAGGAAGCGGCCGTGTCCAGCCTTTCCCGAGGATGAGGATTTCCTTCCTCCCATTGAGCGGGGACCCCGGGGTCAGCACGCAGCCGTGGGGCCACAGCACGGGGGGCCTGGCTGGGAATTAACTGGGGGACAGAGACCCCCCCCCCAGAAAAAACCCTAGGGGCATCTCCCTTATTCCCCTCCTGCCTGGCCGGGAATTCCTTCGGGATTTGAGGGAATTCCTTTTTTTTTTTTTTTCAAATTCAAATTTAAAAAAAAAAAAAATCAATTTGAGGGAGTCCCGGGAATGAGGGAGATGGATCTGGGGGGAGGCACAGGACGCAGACGCGCAGCCATTTCCTCCTCTCCCTCCCTTTTTCCCAGCCGGATATTTTGGGGGCCAGAAGGAGCCGGACACGGGGGGAATTTTGGCTTCCCAGAAACGCCGTTCCCGCAGCTGGGAAGGGCCGTCCCCGGGAGCGGTGCCGCGTTTCACTTCCCTCGCACCGGGGCTTTCCCAGGGATGAGGTCCCGGGGGAGATCCCGGCCGGGAATTCCCTGGGGAGCACCACGGAGGCGGCTCCGGTGGGGACTCGGCTGCCTCGGTGCCCGCGGGGGTCGCGGGGGTCCCGGGCTCCATCTGCCGCCCCAATCCCGGGATTTGCAGCCGCACGCCAGGGGCGGGTTCGCCGCAGGTACCGAGGATCCTGCAGGACATCCAAGTGCAGGAATTGCGGCCAATCCCAGCCGGAGGAGCTCACATCTGCCGGCTCACACCTCGCGGTGTCCCCGGGCGCAGAATCCCGGGATTTGCCGTGCTGGAGCGAAATTCCCGGCAGAAAAAAAAAGGCTGAGCCCTCCCTGTGCTCACCCGAAATGAGGAAAAGTTTCATCCTCCTGCCGCCCGCCGGGAATCCCCTCACGCTTCCCAGCGGATGCGGCTGATGGGAAGTGCTTGATTTCCCCTAAAATCCCGTCCCAGCACTCCCGGGAGGCCGCGTCTCCCACCCTTAGCCCAGTTCCCGGGACTTGCGAGCAATTCCTGGCTCCTCCCAGCCCAGCTCGGCACAGACTGGGGACGGGGCTGCTGCATCCCGGAGTTTTGGGTGATCCTGAGCTGCTGGATCCCGGATTCCTGGATCCTGGATTTCTGAGTGATCCTGGGTTGATGGATCCCAAATTTCTGGATCCCGGATTTCTGGGTGATACTCAGTTGCTGGATCCCGCATTTCTGAGCAATCCTGAGTTGCTGGATTCCAGACTTCTGGGTGATCCTGGGTTGCTGGATCCCGGATTTCTGGGTGATCCTCGGTTTCTGGATCCCGGATTTTGGGGTGATCCTGCAGCTCAAACCCCTCACCGGGGACCTGTCAGACACCTCCCAGCTCCTCCTCATCCATCCCAAACCCCATCCCATCCCACCCCGGGCTGGTTCACTGCCAGATCCAGCACCCAGCAGGGGCTGACGTGGGACCAGAAGGTGGGAAGGGGACAGGAGCATCCCCCAAAAACCAAAGCTGATCCCACCTGAGCGTTCCCCCCTGTATCCAGAGACCGGCAGCTTTAATTCATCTTTAATAAAGACTTTTTATATTAATAAAGCCAAATCCCCAAAGTGGTTAATTAAGGATTTAAGTAAGGATTTGTTTGCTCGCTGTGGCCTCACACCGCAGCAGGTTTGGGGTGAGATCAAGGGGGGANAGCCGATCCTGTCAGCATCCCCCGGGCTTGGGGACCCCCGAGCAGCCCCCCAGGCCCTGCTCTCCCCCAGACCCAAAATCTGGGGGTGCCGAACCGAGCCGGGCTGGCCACACCAACCCTGACCTCACCCAGGGCTCACCTGGCCAAAACCAGGCCAGGCCACGGCCCACCAGCGCCCGTCCTGCCGTAATTACGAGCCCTTAATTAACATGCGCGCATCCTCATTAGCAATCACACGCACGTCCTCATTCCCTCGTCCGAAGGAGCCCGCGAGGGGCACCCGGAGCCACCCGAGCGCTCCTCTCCCGTCACCCGAGGCCGCCAAAGCCGCGGCGCTCGGGAGGAGCCCGCAGCCCCCCGGGAGCAGACGGAGGCTCCGAGAGCGGGGCCAGATGGAGCCTCCCGCCCCTCGTCCCCCCTCGGCTTCCGCTGCCGCTCCCCCCGGCAGCCGCTGGAGAGCTGTGAATGTTTAACAGCTCCGCTCCCCGATCCCCGAGCCGGCGGGAGGAGGGAGGGACGGCTCCGATCCTTTTCTCCGGGCTGGGGGACACCGGGAGGGCGCTCCCGGCACGGGGGGCACCGGGAGGACACCCCCGGCGTGGGGGGCACCGGGGTGACACCCCCGGCACGGGGGGGCACCGGGAGGACACCCCCGGCACGGGGGGGCACCGGGAGGACACCCCCGGCACGGGGGACACAGGGATGGCACCTCCGGCCTGGGGGGCACCGGGAGGACACCCCCGGCATGGGGGACACCGAGGTGACACCCCTGGCATGGGGAACGCGGCCACCACTGCAATTTGGTCTGAATATTCCCGGTGATCTGGAGGTGCTCGAGGACTGGAAGGTGGAGAACGGAAGCTCTGGGGAGTTTTGAGACATTTCCCGAAAGCTGTGCAGTGCCGGGAGGGTCGCCCACCCGCCAGGGTGGGTGTCAGCTCCGTGCTGGCCCCGGCTGAGCCCCTCAAGCCCTCACGGAAACCCCAAAGGAACGGGAGAAACCCCAAACCCGCCCTGCACCGCCGGAGGTTCCCAACCTCGGCCAGACCCCAGGAGTGGCAGCGCCACCAGAGGGGTGTCCCAGGGGTCCCGTTCCCGCTTTTGGGAGCCGAGGTGCGGTCTCCCCGTGGGGACAACATGCCCCGGGACACTCCCGGCAGGGGCCAGGCTTCCTCCTGCCACCACCGCGGTGGCCTCGAACCTCTCCTCTGCTCTTCCTCCGCTTTTCCGCCGAGCCCGGAGCCGCCGCTGCCTTCCTGCCCCGGCCCCGCTTCCTGCCCCCGGCGCTGCCTCCTCCGAGCCCGGAATTCCCGATTTTCCCAGCACCTTCCACCCTCCCTGGGCTCCTTCCCGAGCTCCTCGCGGGGTGTCCTGGCCTCCCGCGTGTCCTCAACCGCTGTCCCGGGACCCTGCGCCCTCCTGGAGGCTCCGGTCCCCAAAATCCCACGTGGGACGCCGGGGGTTCCCCGTGCCACCCGCAGCTTCCTCGCAGCTCAGCGGGAACAGCGTGGGACGGAGCCGATCCCCGGCCGGGCTCGCCCCAGGGAGCGGCAATTCCCCGGTTCCGATCGCTTTTGGGGATCTGTCGCTGACCCAGTTTATCACCCACGCTCAGGGCGCCGGGAGCGAGCGCTGGGAGCTCTCCAGGAGCATCCACACCCCCCCCAAGCCTGGTTTTGGGGGTCTGAGGGTCCCGGGGCTGCTGCTGAGGGCCGGACATTCCCACGCTGGGTGTCCCCAGGAGCCCCGGAGCGTGCGGGGCCGTGACTCGGCGGGCGGGGAGCGGCCGGAGCAGGAGCGGAGCAGCCCCCGCTTCCCGGGCAGCGCTGAGCCAACGGGGAAGTGAAAAATTTCCTTTTTCCTTCCTCCCGCCGCGCCGGGGTGACCTCCCCCTGCACCCGAGGGCTGGGCAGGGCTCTTTATCTCCCGCCCAGGCTGATGCAAGGTTTGCTGCTCCCCAAGGCCGCGCTGCCGCCGGCGGTGTCACCTTCCCTCGAGGGTTCAGCTCCCCGGGGAGTTTCCGTGCGTTTCCCACCCCCATTCCCAGCCCGAGATCGCCGAGGTTTTCCCCGCCGGGAGGGTTCAGTGCCCTGCGGGTGTTGGGACCAGGCGGGCGGCCCTCGGCTGCAGCCAGGAATAAATGGATTAGGAACCAATCTCGTTATCGCTGCTGGCAGCCTCGCGGGGCTGGGACGGGGCTGGAACAGGGATGGGGACAGGAACGGAGACAGGGATGGGGACAGGGATGGGGACAGGACGCTCCCGGTGCCTGGCGCGGGGTGGGACGCGGCCACCAGGCGTTGGCAGCCAGGGCTCAGCCGCCTGCTGTTCCCAGCGATGCGGCATCCGGGCTCTAATGAGGCGGGACGGTTAATTAGTCGGTGTCAATTTATGTTAATTAGCCGGGGCGGTGCAGAGATTGATGGCTGGCCGGCGCTGGGGGACGCGCGTGGTGCCGGGCAGGGCAGGGGCGGCACAGCCGAGCCCTCCCCGCCCCGTGAGTCAGGGCTGAGACCCCGCAGGAAGCCCCAGGGATTTCCAAAACGCCTCGGAAAGCCCCGCGCTGTGGTTTCCTCCCTCTCTCTGGGGCTGCTCGAGTGACGGAGCCGTGCGGGGCGGCAGCAGGCCGGGAATTCCGGAGGGAAGAGGATGGGAAACACGGATCCAGCCAGGAATGAGATGGAGCAGCTCCGTTGTTTACTCGATCCAGCCTGGGCTGCTGTTGGCTCCTGGGGTTGTTTCATCTTCTCCAGACACAGAAACAAAGCAAAACTTTAATCCCGCAAATCCTGCCCTGCTCCCACCCAAGGCCGCGGGGTTTTGTCCCCTCCGAGGGGACGCCGGGGTCGGACCCCGCCCGGGGGCGGCTCCGGCGGAGCCCAGAGCGGCTAAAAACAGCCCCGGTGCCTTCACGGAGGTGTCGCAGCCGCAATCAGCCGAGCAAACGAGAGCGAAATTAAATCAGCCGCGTGCCACGGGAGCTGCTAACCCCTGCCAGGGCCGGGGAGGGGACACGCGGGTCCCCCCGGGGCAGGGACAGGAGGGTCCCCGGAGCGACACGGGGTGCTCGGAGCGCGGGGTCCGTGTCCCTGGAGGGGCCGAGCCGCCGCCCCCCGCTGCCCCCGGCCCCCCCCCCGCTCGCTGCCATCTGCTCGGGGGTTTTAAAGGCGTGGAGGAGCTGCGGAGAAACCAGGTCAGGGCTGCGATGGCAGCGAGGCCGCGCCCGCCCGCCGGGACCCCGCCCGTGGGGCCGGGGGGACACTGCGGTGGCACCGAGCGGCCCGGGGGTGGCTTTTTGGGGTGTCCTTGGACTCGCAGCGAGCCCCAGTCGCGACAGCTCCTTCCTGACATTCCGGGCGGGCTTTGCTCCCCACATCCTGGTGCCTCCCCAGGGCCGGGGGTGCTCCGGGCACCGACCACCGCCAGCCCCCAAAGCTGGGCAGCCAAAGCTGCCCCGTGCCCGGCGCGGTGCCCGGCCGAGCCCCGCTGCGTGTGCGAGCCCCGCTCGCCGGCAGCCGCCTGCATTTCATGCATTTTTCAGGAGAAGAAGGTTACTGGGTCACTCCAGCGCCGCGGGCTTTCCTCCAGCTGAGCGGCTGCGCTGCCAAACGCGGCCGGGCCGGCGGCGCGGGGGCTGGGCCGGGCTGGGCCGGGCAGGTGGCAGCGCCAGCCGGGCATCGCCACCCCGAGCTGTCCCCGTGCCCCCAGCGCTGCCCCCGGCCCGGCCCGGTGTCCATCCCGCTCCCGGCCGCAGCGGTTTGGGGGTGTCTCTGCAGCCCCCCGTGGCTGAACCCCGAGGTTCGGAGCCCCGGGGAGGAGAGGAGGGAGCGGCGGGGAGGAGAAACGGCCGCGGTTCAAAGTTAACGCGGAGCCGGAGCGCGGCCGTGCCAAAGCAAACAGCGGCGGCTTTGATGGTCCCGGAGCTCCCCCCGCACCCTCCGGGCGCTGCAGCCTCCCGGCACCTCGGGGTGCTCGTCCCAAGGGTGTCCGGCGGCTGCGGGGATGGGGGGAGCTCGCACGGAGCTGGGGGGACCCAGCGAGGGGTGAGGGAGGGTTTGGGGAGGTGCCGGGTGTGGGGTGAAGCCGGAGCCGGGAGCAGAGGGGAGCGAGGGGAAGGCGGAGCTGGGAGGAGCCCGGTGTGGGGTGACCCCGAACCCGGCTGAACCCAAACGTGGGGTGACCCCA
>VZTJ01004895.1:0-15058 GCA_013397795.1 Orthonyx spaldingii
AAAACCAGGTCATGCCAAACCAATACAGATGGCTAGCTGATTGTTTTCATTTCATCTGAGCTTTTGGAATTCTCTGTACCATTCAAGTAATTCCAGTCATCCAGAGCACACCTCTCTTTGCTCAGTGACAGGACAGCCCTGTGTGTTTACGAAGCAAGATCAAAAAGGAGCAAATGTAAACAAGTTGTCCCTCTTTGAAGAGCTCCTCAGGATCCAGAGCGTTCTGTCAATAGCAATGTAAGGAAGTACTGTGGCCTTAGGGTCCTGCATGCTCTTTATACGGAAAAAAAGGAACTTATTTCAGAATCTTATTTAGAGCAACCTGTTTTCTTTCAGGCAAAAAGCCTGGGGTGCCACCCTGCCTAGAGCTGACTGGTCTCCCAAGAACAGACAAATTTCTTTGCTTCCAGACAGGCCATTAACTGGTGGAAAAGGGGTAGGTGGGTGTATGCAGCCTTAGGAAGTGTGTAGGATATGTTTTTATTAACCCTACACAGGAGAAGATATTGTAAGACTGGTGTTTGGCAGCCTGATATATTCACAATCCAGATTTTGGACAAATCACTGCTGTGCCTGATGCCTCAGCATCCCCACCCCTACAGACAGAACAGCGACAGCTCCTCTGACAGTTCCAACAAACTGCCCCAACCCTAAAAAAGGCAACAGGATCCACAGAGCTACAGTGCCAGCATGCTCTAGTTACATCCTCAGATAAAACATTTTCTCCAAATAAAAGCCCAGAATTGTATTTCTTGTCTGCATGCACTTAAACAAATCAACTGACAAAAGCCCCTTTCTCAAGACTGAAAAAGAAAATACATTTCTCTATCCTATTTGATTCCCACTTCCTTTGAGTAATGTCACTAAAAACATAGGTTAAGGAGCAGGCAGGAGAAGGACAGCAGGATTCTTGGCTAAAATGGAAGGATTTGCTGGGGCCCAGGCAGTGCCAGCTTCCATGGATGCTGAGATAAGCATCTTCTCATTTCTGCCAGGGTGAGATGGAGCAGCAGAGCCCCATGAATCCATCACGGTTGTTGGGAGCTGACAGCCATGTGTTCCCCTTTGTCAGGTGTCACTTGAGTGCTGCACACTACCAGGCACACACCTGGTCCCTCTTCACAGGCACCTCTGCCGTGCCAGAGCAAGGCTCAGTCACAGTCAGAAGATTTAAAGGAGGATGCAGAGATGAGGGCCAGGGCTGGCCATGGTTGCTGCTCTGGGCTGCTTTTGGCGGTGCTGATGGCTGTGGTGGTGCCTCTCAGGCTGTGCTACACCACCAGCACTCGCTTTTTGCTGTGTCCACAGGAAGCAAAGTTCAGCAGTGAACAGGAGACCCCCCCACCCCAGGCAGGGAACAACCCCACAGATTTCCCATGAGTGGAAGAACCGAGGAAGGTGTGGAACCCTTCTGTGCCAAGGTTCTGGTCCAGCTGCCAGAGCATGTGCCAGGGTTCGAGGCTCCTCAGCAGCCTGCTCTCCTGGGACGGCTCTTCAGGATGGTGACAGCTCTGCAGAGCAATGCACTGTGCTTCCAAAAAGTTACTGTGCCAAGTCATGACCTGATTGGCAGACAGTGGGAGTCAAGCCACAGTCCCCTGAGTATGCACCAGATGCTTAGACTGCAAAAGCACTGCTTTGGTTAAGCTGTCTACACTTTCTATTATGCGATGTGCTTTGAGCTAAAAAGGCTCTCCTTGGATAATCCCAGCATTTCAGACCTGTATTGCCAGCAGTGCTCTCTAAGGGCACTGTTTAGAGAAGTGTCATGTACGAACGACAGAATCACAGAAGGCTCGCCTGCCTCTCAGCTCCCATGAGGACTTTTTAGTCCAACAAGCTGGAATCACTCTAAGGAGAGAATCTTGCAGCACATCAATGCTCCTTAACAAACAATGAAAAGCCTGGGAAGAGGAGGTGATCAAGAACTTTTTGTGATACATGCCTGTTAGCAGGCAGGTCCTTCTAGAGATGGCCTGGAGAGTGCTCTTGTTAAAAGCCAGTTGGATGAGTGACATTAAAAAAAAAAAAAAAGGGATACATGTGTCATTTTTCCACAGCTTCCCCCTGGCTCAGTTCAGACAATTACAGCTTAACTACCAGGGTTAAGTTGAAGCCTTCCACTGTGTCAGAATATAAGATAGAGAGGGACACCGTCAACTTCTTTGGGTTTTGAAATCTCATTTACAGGAAGGGAAGGCATGCTCTGCCAGTTCTTTCTTTTGCATCTGAAAGAAGAAAGTCAAAGTCAGTACAAAGGAAAAATGTGGTGGGTGTTTTTTCCCAGTAGCCTTTACCTGTGGTCTTTCATTCGCATGGCTGCTGCAAGAGGAGCCTCCTCAGAGGCTCTCTGAGGTAAAACTGCCTTGCCATTTTCCAAGCAAGTTTCTGTCAGAGCCACCAATGTGCCGCAAGCCTGCTGGGTCCCTGCCCAAGGAGGGGCGATATGCCAGTGGGTACAGGCTGCACTGCCAGTGAAACCACATCCCTGCATGTGCAGTGAGATGCTACTTGACCGCCTTCCCTGGATGTGCTCCCTGAAGCTGCCACTTGGCACTGAGAGAGGAGATCTGGGAGCTTAACTTTAACCAGAGTTGCCTACTCGGACACAAGATCCCTCTGAGTTTCACCCAGCTCCAAAGTGCTGCTAAGGCTTGGCAAACACCTCCCAATGGGAAGGTGAGAGATAGGTAAGAAAGTGATCTGCAAGCTTCCACAGCCAGGGAGTGAAATGCCCTGCTCACACTGCTGAAGGGGATAAGAAGTGGTCAGGCTTCTGATGACTTGTGCCATACAACCAATGCCAAGCTGTAAATACCACTGGAAGATGCAGCTCCCTGGTGATCACTGCTTCTGCAAGAAACTCTCAGAATGACAGGATTCTCCTGGCTTCTGGAGTGCTGCAAATCTCAGAGCTGCAGCTCTCTCATGTTTCAAAATCAGGAGCTGGTCTCTCCTTCCTCCACCCGAGAGTTAGGGACAGAAAATACACCTGCAGTTGGTTCTGCTCCAGATGTAAAACTTTACATTCGTGGAGTACAGAAACTTTAAAAAATATAAGAGCTGTAGTGAGACATTCAATCATCTGACTCCAGGAATCCAAGTCTTGGGACAAAAAACAAGAGATAAAATCCCACAGTGTAACAACATTACCACTTAGCTTATACATGGCCAGATTCCAAAAGGGATAAACAGAAGAGACACCGTTTTCCCTGAAGAAGTCTGGGAAGGCAGAAACTTCAGGCAAAATCATGTAGAAATGGATTAAATTTATTTCTAGAGTTGCCAATGTAACAAAATGTTATGATGGCATTTAGTTATGTTTAGAATTGGAAGATAGGTTTGGCTTCTTGCTTAATACCCATTTCTTAAGGCTTTCTCCCCCAAAGTTCACGTGGTTATCTGGAGCACTACAAGCCAAGAAATACAAGATGCAGCCCTTTGCCTGCCCAGAATCCACTATCAGATCCTGAACGTGTTATACAGTGGGGATAATATTTCCAGTGTGTTGTGACACATGTGCAGAGTGTTACAGCTTCTTCCACACGTCTCATTGCTTTCAGAGCAAAATTTGTTCTTGGATGCTTGCACAAAGACCATGCCAAAAACAATGGATGTGCTTGTGCACTTTCAAACACCAGGTTTTGGCTTCCTGGAGGGAAAGTTTTTGTTGTTGTTGTTTGGTTTTCAGCAAAGGCCTCTTTCCAAAGGCACAGGGAACCACTCTTCTGCAAAAGAGCAAATTACGAGTGTTTCCCTCAACCACACACACGCTCTGTGGAAACTTAAGAGGATTCATTTGGGAAAGCAGGGAGGGACTGCACCAAGGTCTGGAAGGAAGGGTTTATTTTTTTTTCTTATTTTTCTCATTGTTAAATGATCTGCCTCTCCTCCAGGCCATGGTACACATTGCATAGCTTTAGCTTTAATTGGTATCCACATATATCTATCTCTGCTTGTGAGGTTCACACGATGACCTCATTTCATGAAGCAAATCCCAGACTTCACATCATAGGAGATGTGGCAGGAAGCAGTAACCTTTCATAAAGAAATAACACGTGTGAGGAATTTTACTGCTGTGTCCACTTTTGATCCAAAGAAAGAGAAGGGGCAGCTAGCTGAGAGAAGGGAAAAGAACAAATTTTTACCTTCTTGGGCAGCAAAGCCACAGTAACTTCTGTTCAAATCTTCTACATGATGCTTCTTTATGCTGACTGCTGTCCATTCATTCTCAACAGCTCCCTGTTTTAGTTCATGGCCCATCCTTACCCTCTCCTACTTTTCCATATTAGCCTGCAGCAGCACATAAAGTGCTCCAGGATTCTCAGCCTCAACATGTTTCTTTATTCAACAGAAACATCTGTTTTCAGGGACTTTACATGCACGCACACACATGGCCCTCTCCTTCACACCAGCATCTTTTCTACTGACCCAAATGAAACTTGCATCATACAAACCATTCCCAACAAAAGTCAACAATTTTAGATTGCAGAGATCGCAACCAGAGTGAAGATGGTAAATGAACCAGCGACACCCAACTATTGCTGTCACCAGAAAGTCTTCACTTTCACCAAAAATGCCTCTCAGACAATCTCTACCCACATCATTTCAACACTCTGTGTAAACTGCTTAAGTAGGTTTCTGATGCTTAGCATTTTTACATCTTCTATACCAACACCTAACACCTTTTTCTGTAGAAAATGGGGTTTCCCAGATGAGGCTATTTCAGAATTTGGGGTGCCAGGAGGGGCAGGACAGCTCAAAGCCCTGTTGCAGTACTGGGCTCATCTGTGACCTGCCTGTTTTGAAATAATAATCTCACTCATAACTCATGTTTGTGAACATCCTTAATCACTGGGTACAGTGTTAAGCCTCTCAATAAGTACCTGTGTCAGAAGACAGAACTGCACTTGTGGTCAGGTCTAGGCTACTGAAAGGTTCAGCAGCCAGATTGGTTAGGAAAAAACAAACACCAGCATCTATTTACAGATCCACATACCCACAGGTTGGATTTTATTTTCATCCACAGTGGGATCTTCCATCTATATAGCTTTTGAAATATGGATCTGAAACTTTATGCTGAGGACAGAATTCAAAATCATTTGTTACCCAGTGGCATGCTCTTGAGTTTATTTCAACTATTTTTCCTTAACTGTGCTAAAATAATGAATGATAAATACGTGTGGCAGCAGCAGCTGCAGAGAGACATCCAAACCCAATCCATGCTACAAAAGGAAACAAGTAATAAAATTTCTCTCCTTCTCCTTTACTTTCTTTTCCCATTTTTTCCCCAAGGATTCTACTGTCATTATTGTCCACTTAATCTTTTGCTTTCCCTGCTCTGTTCTACCAAGGGGTGTGGAGGACTGTAAGAGGTCAGAGGATTTCACATTGGTCCTTCACTTATTTTAGATACTGACTGCTCCTGGAATATGTAATTAAATCCTAACAACTGGGCAAGAAGAAGGTGTCCCTACCAAACTTTGCTCTGAAATACTAAATACTAAATCTGTGAAATACGAAATCTGTGACTTTCATACAAGGTGCAGGAAGTGTCCTGTGGGATCTGCGTGCCAGGCTGGTTACTGGATCTTCATTCCCTAAAACAGCCACAGTAACAACTTATGAGTACTATAAGTTGACCTGGTTAGTGTAATGTTTACTATATAAATGTAATGATTTTGTTTCATTTAAGGCTACCAAGAACGAAAGGAGCAGGCCTGACAAGTCACCTATGAGTGATCATGGGTCTGCTGAGAGATAAAATGTGACCTATTTGCACTGCAGGTCTGACACCTGCCTCTAGCCAGCTAACAGACGGTTTGGGAAGGACTCCACACCAATCAGGAGGCAACAAGAACAAAAACTGAGGAAGTTCAGAGAGGGACTCTACGAAAAAGAAAAGCATTTGCTGAGGAAAGACAACCGAGAAGGACATCTGCTGGGATATCCTGAAAAATCTACGGGAGGTATCATCTGCTGGGCAGGCAGGTGGGCATGGGCACCACTGATTTAAAATATATTTAATCACAGGGACTGTCCCTACTGTTAATAAAGAAAACTTGGTTTGCTACTGGCCACGTGCTCCTATAAGGAAGCCAAACAGATTTGTCCAGACTCAGCCCAGCTGACCACAAATTAGTACATACAGCCTACAGCCCCGTGTGGGAGCAGGAAGGTGTCAGACATGAGAACGGGGAAAGGTAACAGCTTGATATGTGCAAGCCTTGCAAGGCAGACTTGAGAGAGTCCGTGAAGGAAACACAGGAGTTCCTAGTTCTGTCACTATTGCAAGTCTTGCTTGAGATTTGGAAGCTTCAGAGAGGTAAATTTCATTACAGTCTTCCAGTTGATAAATGTACAGAATTAGTTTGAAGGGTCTGAAGGGAGGGAGACACCGGCCGTCGTCTGGGGCACGCCAGGGGGCCAGAGCCCTACCATGGCCATCGTGTGTGGCTTTCTTTACACATTAGGAAGGCTGATAGAGGAGCTTTACTGGTGAGCTGTATTTTTTCACCATGTTAGTAGTTTGGAATCACATTATGCTATTGATAATTTAGCCTTTGAAGCTGACAAATGCAGACAATGAAAATACATGTTCTGCTGCCCCTTGCTCTCTCACAAGTGCTTTTCTCTATAGACACATGTAAAAATTGTGCAAGAAAAATTGTCCTATGTTTGAATTTTTTAATCATCAAGCTAGGGCACTTGTGCAAGGGCACTGTGTTTATCAGAACTAGATTCCTGACAGGAAAATGCTATAGCTGATTGGTTTCTCTACTAAAAAAAAAAAAGAAAAGAAAAGAAATGAAAAAAGTAACATGCCTGTGCAGCAGAAATTATAGAGACAGTCCGTCAGAGCAAGCAGCAAGAGACCTGGCAGTTTTCTCTGGCTGTGTAGCTCAGTGTGACTAACACGACCAAATGTCAACACATGCTCCCTAAACCCTCAACCAGCCTAATCTAGCAGGGCCTGTCCTCAGTGATGAGGAGTTCCTTAAATCAAGGATCCAAGAAGCATCAGTGTGATGGATGTGCTGCTCCAAGCGGTGTGGAGCACGGCCACGCTGGGTGAGCGGATAAACAGCCACTAGGGCTGATGAGATCTGCCTGCTCCTCTCCTGCATGGCTGCAGTGCTGTATCCAGGGCTCACGGTGCACAAATGTGCTGTGGAGCCCAGGCCTGCACCGGATCCATCCTCCTGCCTGTAGTGGAGGGCTGTAAGAACCACTTTGCCTCCTCATTTGCAGTTAGGCTCTGCTTTACGCTGCTGAACACCTACATCCCTGCCTCCCACCTCGCCATGATGGGACGGCCAGAATTGACAGGTTGCTCTACAAACAGCACAGAGGGGAGCAGCTCTCAGCTGCCACTCGCTGCAACTGCCAGGGAGTGTTTGTCAGGGTGGCTGGTGGCAGACCTCTGTATAACTGGGAGTGAATGGGGCTTCTGTGTGCCTTTCATGCCTTTGTGTACAACTGAAGTGCGGGACAATGAGAATGGAAACATTTTGCCTGTTGTTGACATCCAACTGCCTCCTGGAGGATACAGTCTCCACCAGACAGATGGCTAATTTCTTTACCCTAACCTCCTCCTCCAGCACTCCAGTGTTAGTATGATGTTCTGCCCCTGGAGTGAAGCCCTAATTGCTGTCAAACGTTCAGAGACAAAAGTGGCAGTCTATATATCATTCATGCAAGTGTTGTTACCAGGGTGTGAATTAAACAGCAGAAGCCACTTGTCAATTGACTCCAACCTGAGCCATTTTGCTCAAACCCTGGCTTGCGTTTTAAAGGATCAAGGTTGACGATTTTTATTGCAGTGCAGGCAGCAACTGCATGAACCAGAAGATGCAGTATCATTCACTGAAGGACCCTCAGTCGCTCTGCCTTCATTAGGCTTACAAAGGATATGGGGTGCTCTTTCCCCTGATTGTTCAGAAATCCTCCCGTGGAAGAAAAATGTTCATTTTCCTTTGTTCTCACCAGCTAAACCCAAGTGGCTGCTCAGCATGAAACGGGCACTGAGCACAAAGCCAAGACATAGAGTTCCTCATTTGTCTCGCTCACACATCAGACATATTTTGGGACCGACGAAGTTCTGGTTTCCCGGAGATGCGACTACCATTGAACAGACAGGAAACACTAATGGCCAGACGGTGACAGTCAGCTATTGGGAGGCTGATTAGATGCACATTCATTGTCAAATTATGTTGTGTGACAGCACAGGCTGCTGAACACCATTTTAACATGCAGAGTAACACCTCAGGAGGCTCTTCATTATGCATTCAGTGGGCTATTTTCAGACTAAACAGCATGTCAGTGGCTGTGTTTATCCTTTTCCACCTGGGCAGAGGAAACAGTTCAATGTTCCTCCAGGGAATTAATACATATTACAACCCACACGTCGATTCTCCTCAACAAACAGAAATGGCCAGACATATTACATGTTTCCAGAAAATATTGAGGTCCTGACAAAGAGGGATTGCTAGGGGAAAAAAATGAGTTTGAGCAGAGGTCCTGAGTTTAAAGGAAGCCAAATGCTCCAGGATCAGCATGAAACCCTGCCTGTTCTCCCTCCGTGCTGAGATGCACATGCACCAGCAGCACATGGACATGCAGAGCCTCTCGTGCAACAGCTGACAGCACTGTGAGAGGGGAATGCTTTTCCTGGGTCTGAAAGTAGTGGCGGGAATCCTGCGAGCCAAACCACATCAGTGTCTGCCCTGGGACGCTGCTGGGCTGAGAAGGCAGCATCTGCAATGGGACTCAGGGGAGCCTTCCCCTTCTCCCTATCTCTTTCCCAGCGTGATTTACTTCCACTTGCTGAGAATACTTCATCTCATGCCCTTTAACAAATTCTGCTGGTGGCTTCATGGGAATGGATTCATTCCCATGCCTGTAACTCCACAGCAGTGACTGAAAAATGTAAAATCAGTATTCTTCCTCTTCTATTTCTTCCCTTAACCCACACAGCTTTGATAAAAAATGACACCTGCAAGAAGTTACTCTCCCCAAACCTCAGATAACACCTGGGAGTTTTCCTAGACATAACAAGGCCAACAAAGAGCAATAAAAATGTTACAGGATGTCCATTTTTTTTGGTTTAAAGAGGGGAGGGAACAGGATGGACATGGCCTGTCTAGAGATGATGAGGGTGGGGGCCACCACTGCCAGCAATGGCAGGGGGAAGGGGCGAGGGAAGGGAGATGGGCAGTCGAAGCCTTATGGCAAGAGAGTGGTACCGAGGGCAGGTCTTCTCCTTTGAGAACTCATGGCCTGGCACAGACCAGGAGGTGCAAAGAGGAACCTGAACCCTGAAGACAAGACCCAGCCCACCATGTGAGGCTCCTAGCAGGGATTCAAGCCAAGATGCTGACTCTGCCATTTATTTATTCCCAGACTTTTAAGTGGCTGCTCTGCAGTACTTACCAAGTTTGGCACAGTCTGGGCTCAGAGCAGCGTGAGATCCAAATGGAGCCACTGCTAATTAAACACCTCTAATTAAACACAGAGACATGGTGGGTGGTTCTTGAAGTCCCTGAGATGAAGACCACTGAAAGCTCAGAGAGTCTCTTGGGGGAAGCTCCACAGCCATCTCACGCCCTCACATTCCTCCCAAGGCATTGGCTCCCACCCGCCGGCCAGGATGGGATGCTAGGTTGGGATGCCAGGTCCATGGGCTCAGGCTGGTCACTATCAGGTCCTTAATGTCCCCCACACACTATTTTCAGGACACAGGAGGGCAGCAAGGGAGGCAGTGACATGCATTCTGTGAGCAGCTCTGACATGGGAGATCGCAAGGTCAGTGGTCTCCCCTCTCCACCGGTAAAACCTAAACCCAGCTTGAAATGAAAGACTGTTTATTAAAATTGACATTTCTATGGTGCCTGCCCAGCTGATTAGAAGTAACAGCTGTGAAGCCAGCAGTGAAGAGGCCTGATATCCCAGAAGCTGCAAAAACACTTTATATCCTGCTTTATTACTGATTTAATAGCCACATGAAAAGATTTAGAGCCAAGTTTCTGCAGACTGAGAGGACCACACAGCTCCCCACAACCACCAGCAGTGCCTCTCTGGGGCTGGGGCACACACCAGGAATGATCATGCGAGCACCCACGGGACCTGGGAGGGTCTGCTGGCACCTGCAGAAGGTGGAGGTGATTCCCAGCTGCTCCAGGCTGGGCAGCAGAGGATGAAGGTGTTGCTGGCAGCTCCTCAGAGGCAGGTATGCTCCTCCTCAAGGTGATGGCAAAGCACATTTGGGAAGGTTTTCAGTGGCAGAGGAATATTGAATTCATTATGCTGCAGGGAAGAACTTAGAGGTTAAAATGAAATGGCAGCAGGTGCATCTAATAAGATTACAAGGTTCCCCTGGGATGCACTGGGAGAGCAGTTTCACTGTGTATTTCAAACCAGGCTATACTGTTGAAATCAACAGGATTTTAGTTGCAAAAGGCCAGCTAATTGGGAATTCAATTCATGATTATTCAGGTATAAGGCATAACACAGCCAGAGATGTGCTCAAATAAAATCTGCTTGATCGAAGTCAGGAAGAACAAAGTGGATATACCTCCTGAGTACAAATGTATGAGACCTGAGTATGGAGATACAGGTGGAAAGTACACCTTGCAGAGAATTCTGTACTGGCATTGAAAAGACATTACAGTGAAAACAGAATGAAATATATCATGCTAAAATATCATTTAGATTCTGAGGCTCTCTGCTTTAATACCTTGCACAGCCTTAGAGGAGGGGCTAGATGTGCCAGCATATCACCCTGAACTAACCAAGCAGTACCCAGATCTGTAGCTTGCAGATAACTTTATGCAATGAACTGAAACAAACCTTAGACTCCATTTTACTATATCTGTAAAAAAATTAGAACAAACTGTAATTCTGCCATGTTGCATCTAAACAGAACCTGTACAGCCACCTTTCAGATGTGCTCATAGGGCAGAACTGACAGCCTGAATGGAGGAGATGCTCTGAAGATCCTATACAACCCTTCAAATAAATCTCTGAATTTCTATTTGAGCCAATCAATCTGGCTTTCCAAGTGTCAGCTGGTAACACACACATCTGTCAGCATCCAAGTGCTGCAGTCACAGGGTAAGCTGTATTCACAGCTGGAAACTTAGCTTAGCAATTGCTTACACTTAGGTAAAAGATAACCCTAGATTAAGCATTTCACACAGTAGAGGTTAAAAACAGGACTGGGGTTTGGGTTAATGCCAGTACAATGTTTCTCTCTGACCCCAAGCACGCATGAGGTTGCCTGCAGAAATGTTTTCCCTCAGTTCCACCTTCTGTGCTGTCCAGGAAAAATAAGGGAGAGCTCCCACTGTAAATGGGACTCATCTGCAGAGCTTGTAGATCCAAAAGGAGACAGCTTTAACTGTAAAAAATCCTATCCCATTCTCTGTGGGAAGCTTCCAGCTTTGGCCTGGGAGCATACACTTGATTACCTTTATATCACTATATTGACTTGCATGTTGGCAGCTGCTATTAATATCAACACAAGGCATCCAAATACCCCTGGGATCCTATCAGCCCCCATGAGCCTGTGGGGCTCAGGTTTAGAGAGCATCTCAGTGTTCCACCTGAAGAGATGGCAGTGGGGTAGACATTTCAGCTGGCTACATGGAAATAAATGTGTTCCTCAAGCCAGCTCCAGTGGAACCATGTGCAAACCAGAGCCCTAGTAAACTCCACAGGAAGATATGAAGAAGATTATTTTAAAATCAAGCAAGTAATAAAACAACTTTACCATGACTCAGAAGCGCTTCAAGGGGCCTCAATCAATCAGTTAACAGAGATGACCACACATTTCACTGTAAAAGAGATGCAACTGTAACTGTAAAAGAGATGCAGACTCTTCTACACTTTCAGTGAAGGTTTCTCAGAGCTTTGTTCACAAAGGAGTACTCGTTTAGCCCTCTGGGAGGTACCTGGAACACACCAGTTTCAGTAACCTGGGTCTCATGGGGGAATCTAGCCCAGTTTTCTTGATAGCCATCCTATGAAGAAGCATTCCTGCATTCAGCGATGTAAAAAGTGAAACACCTCACTGGCAGCTGGTCCTGGGATTGCTGTTGGGAACTGCTAGAAGAGAGAGAGACAGGCGCTTTCTGCAGGCCATCCTCCTTTTCCCTCTGACTGGGAACTCCCATAGCCCCTCACCCTGTTTCTCTGCCCCAGTGAAATTGGAACCACTCTGACACCATCAGTCAGTGACTAAGTGTGGCTCTCAGTGAGGCCATTCAGAGGCTGGAGCAGTGAACAGCGACAGCTTACCTCCCCCTCCCATGCCAGCCCACAGGATCAATGAATCCGTCTGCAAGGGTGGGAGGGTGGCTCTCAAGGTGACAGTCCTTGCTGAGCAACACAAGGGCTTCATCACTCTGCCACAAGGGCTTCAGTGCAGGAAATCAGCCCTCCCCTATCACTCCACATGGAAACTGCCAGTTTTTCCACCCAGTCAGCAGCTTCCTTAGAACTGAGACCCACTGTGAAATAGAATGCAGATGCAGATATTTTAACACCATTTTATGATTCCTAACAGCTTCACCTCAAAGGCAAGGTGCTTTTTAATTCTGGTTCATTTTTAAACAGCAGGAAATGTAGTTTAATATGTTTTACAAAAGTGGTAAGAACAGAAAGGGAGAAATATAGGCAATTGGGAGAATAAATGGAACAGGAAACTGAATGTTGTACCTGCAAGACAGTGCGTACTTTTCATGCAGAATTGATTAGAATGAACCAGAGGGTTTAAGAAAGTGTGTACTAGAGAAATAGTAGGATGCCACTGCTGACACGGAGGTCTTTATCCCAGACTACTTCTTCACCCTTGGCTCTTTACCTCTTTGTGTCCCAGTTTTCCTAAAAGGGAAATTAACTGCTTCTTTTTTGATAATTAGGAGGATAACCCCATCACTAACTGGTGCTGTTAGCACACCTGCTGGTGATGACAGAGGGGGACTGGGCCAGGAGGGCTCCCTGAGCCTGCCCCAGCGTGTGTGGGAAGCAGGCTAAAATCCCTGCACTCCCCTGCAGCAAGCAAGCTCACTCAGCTTCCATCTGTCAGTTAGCTCTCCAGCACTGGCAGATGAGGCTGGGGCTGTGTCCATCCCACTGCACTTCCACAGCGGGCTACCTGTGTGGTGGGGAGAGCTTCACTGCTGGAAAAGCCTCTCCTGCACGGCTGAAGTCCATTAAGGCAAACTGCAGTCTGTGCCAGTTCACCTTAATGTGCTGGGCTGTGAGCTATGGCTGTTCAGGAGCTGATTCAAAAATGATTAAGCGGCTCTTGCTCCAAGGGCAGCTACTTTGGGATCAGGGATGGATGACAGCCGGGCACAGCAGCTTCCTTCACTGCTGCACGTTAACTCACACATGTCTCCAGGCCAGGGCCCTCAGAAGGAGGGAGGGTGACTGAGGGGCTTACCACAGCCTGGTTTAATGCAGACTCTGTCAGGTACGTACATGTGTGTGGCACACACGTGTGTAAGGCCATGTGCCATCCCTTTGTACCTTTGTAGTTGTTCTCCCACACACCTTAACTCATTACCACCCACAGACACGCTCATAAACTGCTTTTCCTCTCTGTTGCAAGTGCCTGTGTGTTTTTAAAGAGCGAGAGGAGTGCCTGAAGAGCATGGAAGTGGCAACCCAAAAAGGGGAGGATGCTACTAGCTCTGAGGGCCATGCCCAGAGCCCGGCACTTGTGGAACCTGGGAGCAAGCAGTAGGAGGGTGCACAGTGAGCACACATTTGTCCCCTCTTCTCATCCCAGAGACTGTGCTGGAAACAGCACAAGCAACTTGTCCAGGAGACTGACTCCAGCTGCCAGTCAGCCATGCTGGCTGCACTCCTTTGTTTCTCAGTCTTTCTCTTAGGGCCCTGCTCAGAGGGAGACTGCAGCATGTGCTCAGCAGCTGGGCTCCATGCCCACAAAGAAGGAAGGGAATGAGATGTCTGACACGCTGGCAGAGCAGCTTGTTTGCAGCAAGGAAAAGAGGCCATGTCAGCTCTCGTGCTGCACTGGGAATGGCAGTGGGCTTCCCCTGGGGACATCAGCAGAGTAAGTGGGTGCCGCAGAACCAATTGGTGCAGGTTGTATTTCAAAGCTAAACTGCAGAACAGCAATACTCACTGCAAGGCAGCAGGCAGGACTCACACAGAGAGCCAGCAGCACACCTGCAAGATGCTGAGAGCCAGCATATTGCTGCTCCCACAGCAGTGGCTCTTGTGCCACCATGCAACTCTGCTACCCAGCTCACGTAGCCCTCCCCTAACCCAGAGACTGCTCCAGGTAGGTTCCCAGGGGTGGTGGGCTCAGGGGAGAGGTCCAGCGTGGCCCAGTGGCAGAACAGGAACACAAGCCAAACCTCCAGGCTCCCATTCTGGTCCTCATGCCCGTCACCTTTAGCTCCCTTGTTCATATGCACTGCCTCTATTTTATATATAATTTACATTTTTATGCTTAGTCGCAACTATGCCGCCAAAACTACTGAGGCCATTTGGGTACGACAGACGCTTAAGAAAAGCTCATTTTGAAGCAGCAGTTGCAGATTTACACAAATACAGTAACAACTACACCCTGCTGCTTCTACCCTGAAAGCGAAGGGTTGAATTGAGCAATGCCCTCTTCGTGGAGTTTGTGGCTGGTGGCCGCTCCTGTGGCGCTGCTTCAGATCCCTGTTATTTTATTATCCCCATCTTTATGAGTGCCCAGGGAAAGTGCAATCACAGCTTTGCGGCTTCCTGGAGCAGCTGTCCCCCTGCACCGCTGCAGCTGGCAAAAGCTGACACCAGAGCCCGACACTCTGCTTTTTATTGCCATTCCACTCCTAATTGGAGCGACAAGGAGCATGCAGAGTCATGCACCAACCCAAGGAGATATTAGCTAATTGAAATTGTGCCCCACTGCACTAAATGCTAGTCACTTAAATCAATCTCTTCCTTCTTCCTCTCACCTCCATCTCATTCTCTCCATCTTCACTGCGCCTTCATCCTTCCCTCCCCCTCTCTTCCTTCTCAGCCCCTCCTTCCCCAA
>VZTJ01004895.1:15086-96221 GCA_013397795.1 Orthonyx spaldingii
GCCCCGTCTGACTTCTAATCCCTCTAGGGCAATTAAAAGCAGGACCAACAACAAAGGGAAGGCGACAGGAACCCTATTATTCATCCTCTGCAGCACATCGATCCCCTCGGGTTTGCAGCACCCACCCTGCTGCAGGTAGCTGGCCCCCAGGCCCGGGGCAGGGGTCCCCACAAGCTGGGGTACCTGGCGTGCTGTGCAGTGGCAGTGGGTGCCTTCCCCCCTCCCTGCACCTAAGAGGCACTCGTCTTTCTCAGAGCAATTACCACAAATGATTTATGTGGCCAGTCAAGAGGGCCTGCCAGGGTCCTTATTTCATCTCTGAAAAAAGGAACTCTGCTGGAATTTTATCAGGGAGCTTGGATTAAATTGACAGCTGCCTTTTGTTTTGTTTTTAAAGACCTTCCCGTCAGAGCACAGCGTTCTGCCTGGATTTTGGTGGGGGGAGGGAATCCAACACCATGCAAGGGTACAAGCCCCTCCTGTAAGAGAAAAATCCATTTACTTCTCTCCATATATATTTTAAGTGAGGCCATTTTTAAGGAGCTGACATGTGCAAGTGATCCCCACTCCCACCGACTTGAAGCAGCATTTTATTTCACTTCACTGAAGCCACCAAGGCAACAGCTTTTCCTCCCCGGTACAAGTGTCTGTTAGGCTGACAGAGGGAGACGATGGAGTCTCCATCTCAACACAGTCATCTTAAAATGCTGCCAGCCCCGCCACACACAGAGCCTCCCGCATCGCCTTGCACGTCCAGGCGTGCAAATACGCCAAGGCACGGGGCGAGATGTGCGCGGGCAGCCGGGGACATCCACACATCCCGCTCAGGAGCACAGGGAGGCAGATACCGGCACGTTTGGGAGAGACCCCGTGCAGGCAGACACGCTGGGACACACGGGAGCAGCGCCTGTGCGGAGCAGGCAGGCACACACGCGGCAGACATGCCAGCAGGCATGCAGCTACACACAAATCACCCAAAAAACGTGCCCAAAAAGGCACATGCACAGGCAGAAGGCATAGACAGACACACAGACAGAGCTGATTACAACTTCAGGCACTGCCAAGAGCAAGAGGTATTAACAAGTATTTAACAAAGTCAGCTGCCTCTTGCCTTCCTTTGCTTTAGTGGCTGGTTCTCACACACCCTTTGAACAGATTTGAAAGCATTTGTTCTCTAGATAACACAATTTGGGCTTTGTATATATATTTGGGAGGCAAAGTCTAACACAAGGACATAAAGTTATTGAGGATGCCAGCAGAGATTACAGCATCAGTGCTGAGAGGTCTAGATATGTATTTATTGCCTTAAAAACAATTCTGGGCTTGACACAAAGCAGCAGTCTTTCTCTGTACCACAGGGTGGTAGGGGGGAGGAGAAGAGTATGTTAATTCTGTATTAAAAAAAGTGAATAGGATTACAAAATAGAGATGAGCAGTCCAATAACAATCCTAAAAAGGTGTAGAAAGAGGATACAGGGTGGCATGGTTCACACAAAGGAGAAGCATGTCTCATGGCAAAGGACTCTGTCAACCTGAAATCCAGGCATTTCCCAGACATAAGCTACAGTATTTTCAATAAATTCACCTACCCCGATGCCTGCTCTCACTTCTGGGTTGTTTTTTTCTTTTCTATTGATGGTTTCATACTTTCAGATGATTCTCTGCCTCCCATCACTTCGCAGGAGAGCTAAACATGCTTTTGGGGGGATGGAAAAAGCTCAGACACCAATGGCACACGTGTGCTGCTCAGGGCACCAAGACATTTGATAGGGGAAAAAATAAAAACACTGGTTTGCCTCATACTTTTTCTTCTTGGCACTTTAGGTTTTGCCATCATCAATAGTAACCCTAACTGATTTCAGAAGAAGAAACATTTTAAAGCCAGCTGGCATCCTTTTAAATGCAAACCGTTTAAGCTACATGTGTTTTTTGCTACTCTGTCCACAGAAACTGCACTCAAAAGATGCTACTTCATTTATTACAAAATGGCCACATTTTCTTACTCCTTCCTGCCTCCCATCACTACTTTTCCCCTAAGTGGGCATGTTTACAGAGACTTAAGAACTTACAGCTCCCACACTGCAGGAGAATGTTCTCCTCGCTATAGGCTTCCTGCCTGTCCCTGAGCAACCCCGGCTCCGCAGAATACGGGAAAAGCACTGAGAGAGCAAAAGAGAACACAGCCTCTCTCTGAAGTGGCAACATGCCTTTGTCCAGTGCCTCGCTCAGCTGTGCTGGCTTCTCTGGCTTCCCAGCGGCACGGTGAGGAGCGGAGCAGCCGCAGCTGCACGGCACACGGGATGACGTGCAGATGCAGCTTCTTCGGCTGTTGCTGGGGAGAAATAAAGGCTGGCACAGGCAGTACGTTCTTTGCACTTGTCAGAGGGAAGAGCAGAATAAAGCCAATGTAAGAAGCCAGTGGAAGTTGAGGTGCATTCAGTAACTACGCTCGCCACACCAGGCCCTTGGGTCAGCCGTGGAAGATGCTGGGAGCGTGGTTATCCTGGTTAAAGCAGCCTCAAAACTAACGCAGGAGCAGTCACATCCCAGAGCCTGTAATTAAGCACCCGAGGAAAAGTGATGGATTCTCCAAGGCCTTAGCATCTCTGACTGGTCAAGACATTGCTGCTGCCAGGACTTGTCTCCCTGACAGATCAGGTTACTTAGACAGCTCTCCAGCACTGGAGAGCTGTGTTTGAAACCACAGGGATCAGTCACCTGCTGCAGAGCAGTTGCCACCTAAGCCTGCAGCTGGCAGGAACGCTCTGCTCTCCTCCTCAAGCCAGGGGTGAATGCTTTGGTGTTCAGAGACCAGGCTGGCAGCATCTTCACCACCAATCTCCTATAAAGATTGCACCAAGACCAGTCACTCCTCCCTGCCTCTGGTCACATCACTTAGATAAAGGAGGAGAGCTGAGCGCTCTGTTAAACAAAGAGGGTTATGCTAATTTTATGCTAATTAGGTATATCCATGCAGCTCTGCTACAGAATTACTTCCCTCTGCCCAGGCCTTCTTCAGCTGCAGAAAGGATGACAGGGGGAGGTGACAAGGCACAGTAAGGATGAAAGCAATGCAGGGAGTCCAGCAGCACTCAAACCCTGTTACTTTTGGTGGATTTACTCTCTTTGTGGCTCTGTTCCCTTCCAGTGCAACCCTTGGCAAGGCTGCCAAGCTCTCAGCCCCAGAAATAGCATGTCAAGCAGCAGAAAAACCAGAGGGGAGGGGGAGATGCAGATAAAAATAGAGAGAAATGTTGATTGCATTGTTACTGCTTCAATTAAGCTCAGACACTTCAGCCTGATGAGTCAACAGCAATGACAAGAGGGCACAGAAAACAAGAGCAACTGCAATGCAAACCAGTTTACCAGTCCCACTACTGTGGAAAGCACTGAACTCCCAAACCAGTCACTGTGATAGGGAGAGGAGGAAGTGCTCTGACATTGTCCCTTCTGCACCAGTCCAACAACAGCAGCAGAAGCCACAAAAAGGCAGTGAGTTAATAATGACTGGGCAGGAGAGCTGATGGCATGGACCAGAGCAGCCCTCCCCAGCCCAGCAGGCTGGGCTAGTAAAAGTGGGGCACTGGAGGCCATCTCAGCTTGTTCAACTGTAGCCATTGTATTCTCTAGGGGCTTAAATCACGCTTGTGATTCTTTGTGTGCTTCAGCGGCGGCGGCAGAGACAGGGAGGTAACAGATGGGTGTAATTACAGGACCAAGGCACAGTCCCTTCTCCACCACCCCGAGTGATGCACATTTTCTCTACAGGAATAGACTGCCTTGCATCCCCCTCCATGAGTGAGGGTGATCCAACTTCCTCCCTACACCACCTCTGCTGCTGGGAGCTGACAGAGCAGGGATTTTGGTCAGGGCAGCGGTGCAAATACAACATATGCTGAGTGAGAGGGAGGACCAGTAGCACTACAGAATGAGAAGTTGGGTGGGAGCAGCCACCAGCTGTCCCTGTTGGTTCCTCACTGAGTGTCAGAGGACAGGCATGGGGTAAAAACTCTCAAATAAGCTTTGGTTGGGGTTGTCTGAGTCACCCAATATGCAAAGTCACCTCGGAAAGAAAGGAAGACATGCAGTTGGTCATAACTTCAAACAGTCTGTCTCTTGGCCTCGCCACACCAGTCCCTGGGAAACATTCACCTCTCCCTGTGAAGTGGTTTACAGCACATATAACATCAGCATTTATTGCACCATCTGCCAGCACTCCTCCTTTTACCAACCCCATCAAAGGAATGCTGAGGAAGCCATGTATGGAACCACTTATGACCAGCAGCAGTGCCATAAAGCTCTGCTCTGCAGCCTGGGCTGCCCAGGTTATCCCACCATGTCCCAGTTTAGGCATTCATTCCATTCTTGTCCTGTCAGCGTAATGTAACATTCTTACACTTAGAGGTTGTGTCAGCCCAGTGTCCCATCTCTGACAGTAGCCAGCCACAAATTCTTAGGGAAACCGTAAAAGGAACAAGGACGGATCCACGGTGAGCTGGCCCCTGGGATCCCTCCCAGCATCCAGCAATTAGGATTAAGAGCATCCTGTGCTGGTGACTGTATAGATGTAACACCCTTGTTCTCGACTGCAAAGCCCTCCTTGGTGCGTTTAAATGAGTCCTTTTACACAAAATCTCTGCAGCAGTGTGCAGCAGGGAATTCTGCATTTTAAGTCGATGTTGTGCAGAAAAACAAACAAACCAAAACCTTCTTCTGCTTTCAACCTACTGCCCACTCCTGTGCTGCTGAAATGCTCCAGAGACACTACATTATCATGCTCTTTTTCCTTAACAGTGGGGAAATCTCACCTTTGGGGCAGTTCTGCAGGTATCCAGCTGCCTCCTGAAGTCCCACCCATGTCTCCTTTACTGAACAGCTTTTCAAGTGATTCCCACCTGTTTGTCACTGACTGATCGTGGCAGGGATATACAATTTTAAGATGATGCTATGCCTAGGTTTAAAAAGTCCCTTTTGAACGTAGAAGCCCATCAATCTGCATGCTTTGGGCTTGCTGTGCCTGCTGGTATTTGAGAAAGAAAAGTGCCAAGCCCCTGCCTCCTTTGTCCAGGGCAGGAGGAGCCCAGCTGAGGTGGGGTTCACTGGGTTGGCATTTGGCAGGAGTTTGCAAACAGGCTCCAAAACGCAGGAAACAGGCTCTAGCGTAGCACAGCCATCCCTCCCACCCCAAAACTCGCAGAGAACACAGTGTAACACCAGAGTTTGCTGGGCTAGGCTAACAGGGCTGCAGGGGAAAGGAAATGCCATGGTGAGCCAGGGTGCTCCATAAGCACACCTGGGAATTGCTCGTTACCTTCCCAACTGGGGCAGCATCCAGTTGCTGAAAGGAAAATAAGCACACCTGAAAACACTCAACAGCACCTGAGGTGCAAACCTGCACACACCCCGCTGCACAGGGGAAATACAGTTATCCGCTCCCGAGACGTGGATCTGTCAGAGAGGAACGGGGCTGGCACAGGATTAGAGAGAGCAACATTTGAAAGTCCTCAGATCCTGTGTTTGCACACAGGCGAGGCCAGATCCAAGGTTCACAGTCTTGCTGGTAGCTATTCATCAAAACATTTGCACTGGCAATTTGGACAACATTTGTTAAAAATCTATGTTCAGTTCACAAGGCTCGCACCAGACTGTCCAAATAAATGACCGATCAAATTAACCTCTTTTCTTAATGTTATCTCCCAATATTTAGGATTGCTTCATGCCAGATACCCCACTGAAGGGAGGAGGGTTGGGATGGGGGAGGAGTGGAGAGGGGGCTGCTCAGGGGAAGAGCTCGGCCGATATTCATTCTGCTTCGTTCCCCTGTGAGATCCTTTCCATCACACTACTGAGCACAACACAATTAGTGAAAAGGGCCCATTTTTCCTCCAGGAGCCAAGGTCCCAAAAAGGTACAGCTTCAACATCATTAGCAGTTCATCTTCTTAAACCTCCGGGCAGCCCCTAGGCAGATCCCCTCATGCAAACCCCACACCCCTCCCCCTTTTTGGTGTCTGCTTATCAAACTAATGAAGCACATCTAGACTGAAAGGTCTTGAGGTAGAAGACAGCAGCTTAACCATGATTCAGTACATGTCCTTTCCCCTCCTCCTCTTTATCAAATAAAGCAAGCAGAATTTCTTACACTTAAATGGAAGGGAGGAGGAAGGAAGGAGGGTAAGGGGAGGGAGACATTTGTCTAGTAATTCCCAGCAGAAGGAGATGTCTGTTTACTTTCTTTGACTGAGCACTTGCATATTAAAAAAGCTCAGTTCCTTAGCGGACAGGATTTATCAGTGCCACATTTTCTACTTAATAGGGTAGAGCTGGCAATGCCTGCTCCAGGTAGCTGGAGACTGAAACAACTTCATGTGACCTTCCCCTTGCCCTTCTCTGAGTCCCCTCTGTACAGGGGAGCCAGCAGAGGATGCAGAAGGAGCTGGGAGCCGAGGGCCATGCAGTGGGGAAGGGATGCTTCGTGTGCCTTAGTACTAAAACAAGAAGACCACTGCAAAAACAATGAAAGCACAACAAGGCTCCATTAGCCTTTTTCCATTCAGTGATATCCGGAAAGGCAATTTCCAGCTTTAGATAAAAACACATAAATATCTTTCATCATGTCACTGACCTAAATATAGATGATTACTTCAAGGCAAGAGAAAAAAAAAAAAACGCAGAGGAAAAAAAGCCCTATTCTTATACCTTCAAAAGCTATGAAGCCCTACAAGCAGGCTGCAGTAAAGAGGAGCAATACATAACCAGTCAGATGTAAAGAGATAGAGAAAGGAATACATGTTCTTGAATGATTGTCCTGGTGGACCATTATCCTTGGCCCAGCTTTCACCTACCCTGTGACACAGGCTTTTTCCATGTCCTCCTGGACACTTGGCTGTCTCCTGGGCTGCCTCCTCCTGGCACCCACAGCCTTTCCCTGCAGTGCAGCACAGTACAGCACAGCAAGCAGGACCTTTACTTTGGCATAAAGCCTCCTGAGTTCAGATTCGCACTAATCCCACCTTAGCCAGGCCACTACGCTGCCCTAAAGGGTCAGGCCATGTTTTTCAAAGGGACATGAAGTTACCCTTGGACCTAGAGACACACTTTGAAACGTGTCAAAGCTACACAGGAGCCCAAGTGGTGCCAGACTCCAGTAGCACTTCAGCATGAACCCAAGAGCACTTGATTGTGTTTCCTTCAGGGTCACCCTAACATCACAGTAAGGTTGCACTGCTCCTGTGAAGGGTAAGTGGTTTTGCTCTCAGTACCTGTGCTGGTTTGCAGCAGCAATCCCCAAAACCATAGTGCTAGGGACCCACCACTAACTAACAAGCTGGAGGGTCCCTGTATGTGTAACATGTACACTGGAAGTATGGGGACGTGCAGGCAAGCTCTTTCGATGAACACAACCCAACATTAAACATCAGCAAGGAGTCATGATTCTCCATATTTAATGCATGTCCTACCATTCAGAACCACAGAACCCACTGGTACGTGTTGGGAACAGAACTGGGTAATTAACTGCTCCCTGCCTCAGTTTACCCCATCCATAAATGGTACATCAGCAGAATACACAGAAAAACTGCCATCTTGGGATGGTGTGTGAACTGTCATAGGTGTTTGCAAAGACAGATGTGCATATTGGTGGTCACCTGCTGGTTTTTTTAAATCAAGTGACATGCACTTAAATACTATATGCAACCTTATAGCACCTTCCAGTATCTAAGGGAGAGCCTACAAGAGAGCTGGAGAGGGACATTTTACAAAGGCATGTAGTGACATGACAAGGGGGAATGGCTTCACACTGGCAGAGGGTAAGTTTGGATTGGATATTAGGAATTCTTTCCTGTGAGGCTGGTGAGGCACTGGCACAGGTGGATGGAGCAGCTGTGGATGCCCCATCCCTGGGAGTGTTCAAGGCCAGGTTGGATGGGGCCCTGAACAACCTGGTCTAGTGGTGTCCCTGCCCATGGCAGGGGTATTGGAATGAGATGATCTTTAAGGTTCCTTCCAATGCAAACCATTCTGTGAGTCTGTGATAGTTGTTGTCATGGTTTCAACTCAGTCCTCCTTCTGCTGGGTCAGGGGGAGCTTTGCCTGAGAAGGGGCTTTGGGAGCACAAAAGCTATTGTCTACACAGTAAAAAAAAAAAATTGTCAAATAAACTGTATATTATTTAAAAAAGAGTTTGGTAGGGATAGCTCATTTTTCATAAGCACTTGCTGCTGTACAGTCTCTTTCCAAGTGTTGATGAGGGACTGACAAACCACTTGGCCTTTAAGTGCCAGAAACTGCCTTTGTTTAGACCTGAACAACAACTCCCTGTTTCTCCTTAACACGAGACCATCCTGCATTTGCAGCAATAGGCTTGGTTCTTCTGAGACAGGGCAAAGGAAAAGCTCAACCAACCCTTTGTACCTGCTGTGCAATTTTACTGCATTGCAAAGATATAACAAACCTCAAGTTATTCCTCTTGAAAGGCAGGGACCAGATGAAACCAGCCACAAATACCATGCAAGTATCAACTTCATCACAGACCAACCATACAGAGTACAATGTTGACTGAAACCCAAGGAACCCACAGAACCTTTTTTTTAAAAAAAAGTTTGAAAAAATCACTACAACAAATGACCATTTTTTTCCTCTTCCATTAATGTGGGTTAAGAGTATTTTTCATCAATGCAGGCACGATGAGTGTCAAAAGGAAAAAAAACCCCAAACACAAAGGAAGGAGCTGAAAGCAGATAGCTCAGGGAACTCTTTCTTGGAGGACGTGAGGTTTGCAGAGAACCAGCACTGACAGCACTCTGTGGAAGTGTGACTGCAGATGTGAAGGGCTCTGCCAGGGAGAAACACCCTCATGCTCAGGCCCACTGGCAGATCTTTGGGTCAGTGGGTTTAGCGAGGTCATGGGCCTGGGTTGCACCCTTGTGCCTTGCTCTTCACTAATTACTAGGCAGAAATAAGCCCTGGCCAGGAATAGCAGCACAACAAAACTGTGTTAAAACTCCATATTCCTTGTCTCACAAAATACCTACTGCTTAAACTGTCAGAGGAAACTAAAAGCTACACTCTCAACTCCATAGCATAATTTGCTTAATTGTTTTTCCTGTGGAAATGCACACTCTTGCACTAAAGGCTACTTCTCATGCCTCGTAAAATGGTCTTTGACTCAAAGGACTCTGCACTACAGTGTTTGTAAAATTTGCTGCTGGTCTGATAAACCTCAGAAGACTTCTCCAGCACCTGAAAGACTACTGGAAAAGCTCTGGTGCCCTCCACAATGGGTACTTGCAGGGCTGGTAGGTTCTGCGTTTCCTGACTTTCAGGCCAGCATGGGGATTACTCAGTGCATGTGTCCACACAAGTGAAAAGAGTTTTGTAGTAGGGTAGAGAAACCCACTGCATGATGATTTGCATTCAAGGGCAGGCACCAACGGGGTTACTATTTCTCTCGGCTATTCTGAGATGTACCCATGAAGCTGCAGCCCAATCCCAAATTCTTGTGTCCTTTAAAATCTTTAATCAACCACTCCATGGGCTGAAGATGGCAGCAGGCCAATGCCTTATCCACAAAACAGCAGAGGATTATTCTGGGTATGATAGCGTTCCCTAGGTTGCACATCCAGTGTATTTACACACATCACCATGCTACTTTGCCTCTTTATCATTTTAGCTCGAGGTAAAAACTTTGTCCTACCTACACAAAAGACCTGCTTTTTGCCATCATTAACGAATGTATCTCCCCACTGTTAACACTCAGAAGATGTGCTTGTTGGGTGAAAGCCAGGGGAACTAATGGGAAACTTCTCATCAAAACTGCCCTGGGGAAACAATGTGTCTCTTGGGGAAATTTGTGTGAAAATAAACCATAACTGCATGCAAGCACACACACACAGAGACAGAAGGACTGCCTACATGATTTGACTATGAGCATTCTGACACACAAACAATGACAATACCCAGAAGCATCAAGAACACAATCATGTGTTTTCTCTAAATCTCCTTCCAGTTTGTGTCACCATTAGGCTTCTGCCACTAGTAACTGGTGCCTGGTCATGGTGCTTAGCTCCTCCACGGCCTGGCTCAGCTGCAAGTGGAGCCAAATTCAATGTTGGAGGCCAAGAGCCAGCCTGGCCCTGTGGGTCTCTTTGCCCCCTGCTTTGGTGTGGAGCACTGACAGGAAACTCTCAGCAGGAGCAGCTAAAGCAGCACAGCTGGAGAGCTGCCAGCGTTAAGATGCACTTCGTTCAGGAGCTAAAGGAATGGAAAACCTGCACAGATATAGCCTGAAAGCATGTATCAATAATCTTAAGGGAGAAAATTCTATGAATAGTAGAATGGTTTTGGGTTGGAAGGGAGCTTAGATATCATCTCGTTCCAACTCTCCATGTACAGGGACACCTTCCACTAGATTAAATTAAATTTATCCATTTTCTGTACCTGACAGAGACAAGCATGCTCTACAAAATGAGCAGGTTCTGGTTTTGCCCCTTTTAAGTTTGTACTTAAAATAGGATTGCAGTTCCTGTCTGAATCAGATGGGCACCTTCCTGAGAGTGGCTGTGTTTGTTGTCAGCCTGTGTGCATTATCACACTGTAATCAATCCAACAGCCCATCTCTTATCTAAAACATAAATACTAATTTGAAGGCTCAGGGAGAACAGCTATTTTATTTTCAGTTAAAGAAAGAAGAAAAAAAGAAAGGAGGAGGCTGGGCATCATAACAGTAATTTATGATTTTACTGGCGTATTATCATCGGGTAATAAGAGCAACTTGAAACTGACAATTATCTCATAAGAGGGGTATCACCTTTTCTATTTTGAATGACTCCATCGATAAATGCAGGTTCTGCTTGCTAACAATCCATCACATAATCAGTGGCCTTACAGCAGGAGAGACTGCACGAGAAAGGGAGACAAACAAACCCGCAAACACACAAACACTTGATGTGAGCTGAGCCCTTGGCTCGGCAACAGAGCGAGGGGAGGGGGCGAGGGGGCCGGGAGGAATCGCCTGGAGCAGTCGGCAGGTCACACACACAGAGTGTGCAACAGCAAACTCAGTTTACAAAGAGACATCTGTTCCATTACTTCGATGCATTGTGGCTAATTACATCCTGGCCCATCTGTGAAATGACAGCCACTTATTCTCCAGTGAACCATAAAATCTGTACATGTTCGATGTGGGCAGTGGGGAGTAAGAGGAGTGCAGGGGAGTAGGGGAGGGGGGAGGATGGAGAGGGGAGAACAGGAGAATGGCACTAAGGCAAAGCACCAAGAAAACACCATGTCTCTCATTCCTGTCTGGTGTCAGCCAGGAAAGAAGGGACTCTGGAAGAAAGGCCCTAACAAAGCACTGCCATTTTGATGCAGGGCTGCAAAACCTGCTCTAACTCAAAGCTCCTCAGTCCCCACTTTTGCATGTGCAGGGGAGCGAGATGTGCCGGCAGCAGAAATTATACCAGACCTGCATCCCTGTGCTTTACATGCGGATTTTTGCAGTGTTTCTACCATCACTGATTATATCATCCCTACCTGCTGGTCACACAGCTTTGTTAGAGGCTATTTTCTTATATATAAATCTACGTTTAGGCTCAGAGGAATTAAAATGAAGGACTTAGCTCCCACCATCTCCAACAGATTTTTAGGAAAATGAGAGAAACTGCAAGAAAATGAATCTCACCTCAACTTTTCCACATGTAACAAAAAGAGCCTTGCATTCAGGCATGACTGCAAGCCCCTGAGTTACGTAAGACAAGGCACATCTTATTTCCATACCTAGAGAAGACAAGCCAAAGTATGGCATTCAGCACCACACCAGCTAAGAAGGGTTAAATCCTGATCCTCGTAAGTCTGTCAGGAAACCTGCAAACTTTTCAGTAAAGTAGCGTGAAATATCAGCTGAAGGCTGCAAAGATTTGACAGCAGGTTTTGTTAGGGGAATGGTGGCTTGGCTTGATGCTAACACAGAACTCTTATGGCAGAAGCTTCACCAGCAGCTATCAACAATGGCTGACTTCTGATCCCGCATCCAGACACAATCCTGCTGCACAAACTTCTGCAAAATTCCCTGTTTTGGTGGCTCCGGTGAACGGTGCTCTGGGCTGGTGGAAGCAGCCAAACTCTTATGAGGCAATTTAAAAAATGGCTGTGGGGTTAAGAGCGGGGCACAGAGTAGAAACAGAGCCTGGTTGCTCAATGCCAGCTTGGTAACTGGGGGCACTGCTTTTGTTCCAGGATTTCTGGTGAAAGCATCACTTATCCCATTAATGCAATTTTGGGCAGAATTTGCTCAGTGTGATGAACTTCTCATTCCCAAAACATCAGCAAAACTAAGTGTACAAGGAAGGAGGATTGCTCATATCATCTACAAGCCAAAGCTGTGGAAATCTGATGAAGTCTAAAACCAGTATTGGAACAGCCAAACCAAAGAAAGCTAGGATGCTTTGGGATGGGATTTCTTGCATTTGGCCATAGGCTAAAGGAAGATCTTAATCCATCTGAATCCCTGACTGAACCATATCCTGCAGGTGCTACAGCCATTCAAGATAGTCAGGTCTAGAGGGGAAGAAAAATACAATTAATCTAGGTTCACTTACATGATACACAAACAGATGCAAAAAAAGGGAAGCATTATAGGAGGCTGGCTTGTGTTCACAGCCTAAAGCAAATCCACCTGAGGCTGAAATATCAGGACAAATAGTGCGAGTTTGGTCTTTTTGCTCCAGCTTTAAAACTGGCCTCAGTAGCTGTTGACAAACCAATATAACAGGGATGAAAAGGGATCAGGATCTAGTGCTGGGAGCAAAAGTAACTGGAAAATTTAATGGTTTTTTCATTAAAACATTCACCACTTCCTCCAACTTTTGGTCTGCATTCTGTTGATTCTGCTTTAATAATTCTTCTCTGACGAAGGCTTCAACACTTCTTAAGGCCAGAATGCACATTTAAAGTCAGCTGGCTTATGACACAGAGGTCACAGACCCAGGCAGTGAAGAAGCTTGAAGCTTGTTGTGGTCAAGCAGGGATCCTACAACTCAGCCTTTTAGGGAGCCCTGTGGTCCAGCTGGGGGCCTTCTGCTGGGACATGAGGATGCTGGAAGAGTGGTGTCTCTAGGACAACCTACCTGTCCTGCGTGAAAGCAGCAGCAGCACACGAGCTCTGTGTGGTGTTTTTGTAATGGGCAGGGTGGTGGGCAGGGTTTTGCAGGGTTTCTCCGCAGGTAGATGCACAAACCCCTACCCCCTTGAGCTCTGCTAGTGGTTAGCATATACCAGAGTTTGTGAATCTCAGAGGTAAAGCACAGCTCTTCCCAAGCACCTGCCTTGACTGACAGGTTTGAAGCAAGTGGCTCAGTCTCACTGTACTTGACAAAACCTGAAAAGCTATTGAAAGGCAACTGAGTGGTGTCAGTCTAATTTAGAATGGATGATACATCCATTTTACCAATTTCACTGCACAACAGGCAGTCGGAGAAGGAAAACCAAGGGGAAGGAGAGGGCTGACTGAGCTGAATTCAATCTTGCAGTGAGTTTTACTGCTGGAACAGCTGGTGCTTAGTCTATGGATAAATAAAGGATTTCATTTTCCATGGACATCAGGCTGCCTTTCCACACCACCACTAAACTCAGCCTCACAAAAGAAAAGATTAACAGAAAAAGAAGCTCACAGTGTGAAAATCTACAAAGAGCTTACAGGACGGATTTGTAGTAAATTAATATCACTAGCAACCATACAGTTACCAGAAGCTCACAAGCTTTTGGTGTAAACTGTGGTTTAGTTGGCTCACACGTTAGGTGTAGGATCCAGCAACCTCAGTTGCATGCACAGAGGGACCTCCTTCCACATTGCCTTAATGATGAACTTGGTCACAGCCATGGTTTTGTTGGATGTATTGACCCGTCACTTCTGATCATGCATCTGGGAGTGATGGCCAGCACAGCATCTTATCCTGCTCTTGGGCCTGAAGCCTAAATGTTTTACAGTAGGTTACCACAAGCTCAACTTAATGAGCATCAAGAAAGCGTATCAGGTGTGGGCACAGGATTGATCCCGAGTTCATTCTGATCTGGAAAGATTAAAAGAGATATTCCCCCTCCTCTATTTTCTTTTTCATTTACCTTTCACATTGAATGTGGACACCCAAGGTGAGTTTCTCCTCTCTTCTCCAGCAAAAGCTATGACAACTGGAGAAGAGCAAATGGGTGACATCACAGGAGTCACAAGTGAAAAATGAAGCAATGGCAGAAGGCAAGGTTTTTAATCATTCCATTTAAAATGCTGCTTCCCCCTGAGTTTGTGTGGTATGAATTCTTCCTCATATCTATTTCAATAAGGAATGAAAAATTTGTAACAAAGGACATCTGTTCTGTAAATGCAAAGCTTCCAGCTTTTCAATAAAGATGAAAAAATGTCTTTGAGACTTTCAGGAGTTTCTCTGTCAGAAAGCAGAGATATCCTTGAGGCTTATACAGCAAAGTGAAAGCTACCTGCTCTCTTTCAAAATCCGTCCCTTCTCCCCCAACTGTTGCCTGATGTGAAATTCTTTTTAAGTCATTTTCTCCACCTGTAAAATAAAGGTGACCAGCACAGTGTTTCAAAGATATGGCTCTATGCTTCGTCTTAGGCAAATTCTTCTAAGGCAAGGGAGGTATGACTTTGCAAAAGCTGAAAGCATTCCTAACCAGCAGCTGGAAAGAACAAAGTGCTAAATTCCCCGCCTGAGAACTCTGCCTATTCACAGAGAGATGCCACCTTTCTGAGCTCTCCTAGTTATACCACCACCCCTCCAGGCTTCCTGAGCTGCTGATGCTTATCTCTAAGGTTGGGCAGATGCATGCACTGATTTTTCTTAGGAAAGAAGACAGCAAGCCAACTGCTACATATTCCCCCCTTACGTGGTTACAGTCCTGCTACCAAGGTGACTAGACAGCAATGCATGAAGAAACCAGCTGAAAAGAACTAAACAATCATTTTGCCTTAGTAGAAAAGACTGGAGGGGGATATTTGTCTCTAAATTTGAAGGTTGACACAAGCAGCCTTTGAACTGGCTTTAAAATATCAGTCGCTCTCCTCTTATCCTTATGCTGGCACAAAGCTGGTTAGCTTGGGCCTTTGAGAGTTCAGTATAAAAGGGACAGAGGAGGAAAGAAAACTTTGGGAACATGTATTGATTAACGAGTCAGCAGGGGAAGGGTTTTAAGTAAATGAATGCCATGCTTACTAAGGAAAACAAAACCTGGGAGAGGCATTAAGGATATGTGTGCACATACACAAAATATACAACAGGGCATTGCTGCTTGGGAACCCTGCAGTCAAAAGCTGGGTCTTCTGTTCACAAATGCTACCTGTAAGTAAATCTAGATAGGAACTGCTTCTGCAAATGTACAGCAAGGCAAATTACACATACTTTACAGCTGCACACAGAAATGACAAGTTCCAGATGCTTCAGAAAAGCCATCCCAGGGAACAAACAAAAAGCAGGCACAAGCCCTAGTGGAAAAACCACTTCACATGTGAGCTTGCATGAGAGGGGAAGAGGGAAGGAGAGGGGCTATATTTTGGCAGAGGATAGGCTCAGCATTCCTTTGTGTAAGTACACATAAACCCAAACTTGAAATAAAACACCCATCACGCAGAACTGACTTGTGCTTGCAACCACATGGCACAAAGTGATGCAACACACTCAGATTTATTTGCCCAGCAGCAGGGGTGCCAAGTGGTCTAACAGGAAGAGCTGACCCATTGGGAAAGCCAATCCTTAGAAAGCATAATTTCAATGAATTCAGAGTGCTTAATGTTATTCAAATAAACCTACTGTGACTGTGGTAGCTTGGAGGAAAAGTCTGTGTTTAATTCTGATGTGCACACTGGGAAGTGATGGCACAGCTGGGCTGCCCAGGATGTCTGAAGAAGAGCTCTGCCTCCCAGTCCTTGGAGCTTCAGCTTCCCGAGTGTAACACTCAGTTATTGGAATGATCGCTGGCATAATAAAAATCACAAGTTTAGGTCCCTCTGTGAGCCTGGTTTACAGCAGCTGCAAGTGCTGATTCCTGGAGATGGAGGGATGTGCAGCTGGACCTTGAGTGCAGGGGGGTGCTGAGGACACAGGTCCCAGGACAGCGGCCCTCCCGGCCAGTCACAATTAGCAGTGCTTGCTAGTGAGAGACCCAAGTCATTAGCTGGCATGGAAAGTTAATCACCTGTCCACTCTTACAAAAGGGATGGTCCCTTCAGGAGAAGGGTTGGTGGCTGGGACCACTCAGGGGACAATGTCTGTTCTCTAAATGGTATCCTATGAATAAATCAATGTCTAAATTCCAGGGCTTCTAAACCTCTACAAACACAAACACTCAGAAAGTATATACATTAAAAAATGATTCTGAATAAAAATGCCTCCCCTTGAGCCCCAGCTTTCCAATGCCATCTCTCTGGTTAACCCCTCCCTGCCCAGACTGTCCTGTCTGTCTCTGTTTTGTTGTTCCCATAGTACATTATTTGTTGAAATAAATATGGAGATAAGGCAGAGCAAGACAGCCAAGACAGCCAGATTGAAATAAATTCATCACTCACGGGCTCTCAAGGGAAGAAAACCGTGCATTTTTTCTAAATGATTATTTCTGAAGCACTGAAGGAATGGCTATATCACTAATGAGGCCAGTGCTCCATGACTGCTGATTATAAATGACCTAAAAAGAGACAAGGGGATGGTGTATGTGTGTACAGGGGGATGGGAAAAGAGATGAATTGTTCTTCCTTAGGATCTGGAATTAACTCCCCAGGCTTCTCAAAAGTCTGAGAGCATTTGTAGTTCGGCACAAAGGCAGGCCTGGCATATTTACAGCCGTGCAAGGAAGTTTGGACTGCAGTGCTGGGCTATTCTAACAAGTAGGCACACAATTCCTCTCCTCCCATGACAGGTCACCATCTACTTACTGCAATAATAATTAAAAAGGAAAATGAGCTCTCTCAGTCCCCCATGGGTCTAGATTATAGGGCCTGCAGGTTGATGCAGCCAAACTTGAGTCTAAACCAAGGAATAAGATTCACTTAGGTCTTCTCTCACTCACTAATTCCCATGGAAACAAGAAACTCCTGACAAATGACTCAAATATGCTTGCAAAAATCTTACTCATATGTTTGGCTGGCTACCTTCCCCCACACTTTCACGTTGAATGATTACAGGTGCATTACACATGCAGCAATCCCAGGGCAGCTGATGGTGGAACAGAGCAGGATGGCCGGATGCCAGTCACAAGCAGGAAAATTAGTAATGTGAATTCAGAGAATAATATCACAATTTGGCCATAAAAAGCTGCAGCTTTCCGATTCCTAGCAGTATTATTTATATCACACGGTATGCAGAAGTGAGAGCATTCAGAAGCAAAAGATATCTAAGGAACAGCCCTGACACAAAATGTGATTTGAGGGTACTGAGAAGATGGGATTTACTTATTTATTTAATGGCTTGGTTTATATACAGAAATTACCCAGGACACCTTGGAGTGCAGAGATCTGAAAATGAGCTTCTGTAGAAGCTCAGACAAAGGAGCCTTGACAGATATTAAATGAATTCTAGTCACACACCACTGCCAGAGGTTTCCTAGCACTTTGTGAAGACTGTCCCTTTTCTGCAGGCAGCAACATCCTCTTGCCTGACCTGACAGAATTTGGGAGATGCGGCTTTGTTTCCATCAAAACTGTACCAACTTGTGTGTGGATTTAGGGTAGTAAATGGGTGCATTCTCAGTGCAGGGGCTCAGATCAGGGCCCCTACAATTACCTGTAGTCTCTATTTCAGCTGACTCATCACTAGTACTTACTGCAGTCTCAATGGGGAACTCCAGAAGGTTTTCTCTCCCTCTTGGGAGATACCCTTTCCTTGGAGCCTGGGATCACTCACTGATCTCCTCATAGGTACCCATCTTTACCAAGATGGAAAGCCTGCATAGACTTAACACAGTTGCTAAATCTAGGGTTGGAGGCAGGGAAGAGAAGTTTAACTAAGTTTTCCTCCTTTGCACAGGTCATTTGTCACAACCCTTTATAGCTAATAACCCCTCTGTAAAATTTATAAGCCAATTACAGAACAGGGAAATAATTCACTAATAGCCTATATAAGGTGGTTTAGAAATCTTGTAGGAAAAAACTCCAATATATTAAATGCCACAGGTTTCAGAAGCAAATGCTGTAGGTGACACTCTTTTTAGGCCTTTTGAGTTCAGGAGGCCTAGATCTATGCAAGATCTGTTTGAGCCTAGCCACTGCCACAGCTCTTCCCTTGGAAACATCACTGCTGGGAGCTGGGGCCACCAGCCAGCTGCACACAGCCTACGCCGGAGCCTGTTTCCTTTCCATCTCTCAAGAGTTACAGACAGAATTCCCTTCCCTATCCCTCATGTAAGTCAACCTACAGATAAATGAAGTATCTCATCTGCTTTTCCAAAAGCCACTACTTCACCACAGAAAGTAAATCTGACAAGCAGGTGAAGACCATCCACTGAGCTACACTGCCACTCTCCCTCTTGCTTAGAGCAGGGAGCATAAAGAAATCAGCCCAGATGCTGTATCCCCATCATTTCGGAAGTTCCCTAATGAATCTGAGCCCAGGCTGGAGCTTTAAATGACTGCAGTGGTGTGTCAGCGTAAACAGCCAAAACTAGTGTCATGTCAAGTGGTAACAAGGCCACTGCTGTTTTTACAAGCATCATGCACTTAGCAGATAAAAATGAGCATCCTATCCAAGCCACCACAAGTCGTCCTTATCACCGGCATGGAGAAACAATGCCCCTCCACGATTGCTGGTACTCGGGGCCACTGATAGCAAGTCCAATTTCTTACAAGCTGTCCATTAGTATGATGAAGAGACTAATAACCACTACACGTGGGGTTTTATCTTTTCTTTTCCCTCTTGTTGGTCCACTGGCAACTGCTAATAGCTTTCTGGGGCTCCTTTAAATAAACAGAACTAATTACCCTGCACAATGATACCGTGGCTTACAGACAATTAATTATGTCATGGAGGGCTTTCTTAACATGTGCGTTTATTTGCAGAGGGCCACGTCTAACATGAAGCAAATTTATTCAGCCTTTATGCTATCAGCTGGTACAAAAATGACACTGAATACACAGCAGATCCAGATTGCACAACTTTAGCAGGCAAGCTCTCCCAGGAGGCTGAAAAACAACACATGGAGTACCCATATTCCAGAACATGTGTAGCTGCGTGGCTGCGAGCCTCCTGCGCACTGACTGTGGTGCCATGGCACAGACTGGGACTGTTGTGTAAATAAAGCTCTGCTTTTCTTCACTCACGTTTGCTATATGTTGAACAGGCAATCACCACTTGCTATGCCTTATGCCCTGACTACATGCCTTGCTGGAGGAATAATGGAAATCCTGAGCCAAAAAAAAAAAAGGAAGCACAGAACTGAACAGATGGGCAACGTGAAAGAAAAGATACATTGGGAAACTGTTCTACCAGTAAGAGAAGAAGAAAAAGAGAAGTTAGGTGACTCACTGTATGTTTTTGGCCAGCTGTGTCAGAGGCTGGAAACAAACTTAGGGTTTCCTGACACCCACTCCCTGCTTAGACAGAGATAGCACCAAGCCAAAATGAATTTTTTAAAAATAGACTTTGCAGACAGATATCTAACTGACAAGACAGGTTCATATCAAATTATTCAAAGTGGATGTGACTGAAAGCCTTTTTGTGCTCCTGCAAACCTAAAAAGACTTTGTTCTTTAAAGCAAGATGCTGGGTGAGAGGATTTTTTAAGGTGTGCAGCCCCCCTCCTCCCCACTCCCTGCATAAACAGCAAATGAAAGCATTTGATTTGCAAGCATTTCTGGACAGCCATGTTGTACAAAACAGTAACTCCTTCTCCTCAGGGACAATATCGTGAAAGGATGAAGCAAGGACACCTCTCAAACCACACTCATAATGATCCTTAGCATTAACAAGAGTTATATGCGTAAAAAGCAGCATATATCTTGCTAAGCAAGTGAGAGTTGGCAGATGAACTGATAGAAGAGGGCAGAGTATCTAATTCGCAGCTATTAGCTGACTGATCAAAATACCTGAGTAGAAATGTATGTTCAATTATACATGTATTCAACTCTTGGACATGTATCACGACCACCTACACCTCCACCAAGAACATGGTCCTTACCTTGAGTCAATGGGCTTCGTAAGAAAATTATAGCCTTTACAAAGGGGCTTTAAAAAGTCTCATTAAAGATGTTTTCTGCAATTCTCTAAGGCTCTACCTTTCCCCTCACACGAGAGGATGATTTTTACAGGGAGCAAACTGAATGACAAATCACAAGCTCACTGTAGAGCTCACTGTAGCAGAAACAGGAGGCAGAGATTTCTCAGGGACCAGACTGACCTTGACGAGCAACTTCCAGATAAAAGCTACAGTGCTTGGTCTCCCACTATGATTTTCAGAGATAGGTCACTTTGGTTATATCTCTCCCTGTAGCAACAGACAGCCCTAGCAGAGATGACACATTCTCAGAGGGCTCCCATTTACAAAAGAAACCATTAGAAGACGACAGGATAGGCACAGAGAATTCTGACATGGAACTCATAAAAAAAAAAAAAAAAGGCTTGAATGAGACAAAGAACAAGGGTGTACCATGTCCTGGGTTCCTCAGCATGTCCATGGAGTTGGGATCTCCTGCTGTAGTCCAATGGAACAGCAGAAGACTTTAGGCAGAAAGTGGCCAAACCAACCTGTTGAGAACTGTGCAATGTTAGGCACAAGGAGGTCATGTGAGGTCCTCTTTATCATTACTCACGTCCATGTTGTACTGCCCAACTTTGGTAATTCAAGTGACAACAAAAGAAGAATGGAATCTGGACAAGTTGATTAAAGGATGGAAAAACATGCCAATCCTGAAATAGACCTTCTGCTCAGAACCATATTCTTTTCCTTTAAGCCTCTGATTTTTAGAACAATTTAAAGGAAACTATATGTAGCTCCACAGCAGCAATACCCATGACCTAGTTATTGACTCCCAAAGGAAACCCTGAAGTTTCTTATAGCATTTTTGTTACTCTTATGCTAGGGAGATTAAAATACCATCACAGAGCAGCCAGCTCTGAATTTTTAGAAACCAGAAAGCATATCTCTAAAATCATAGAATATCCTGAGTTGGAAGGGACCCACAAGGATTACAGAGTCCAACTCCTGGCCCTGCACAGGACATCCCAAGAATCCCACCCTGTGCCTGACAGCACTCTCCAAACACTCCTTGACTCTGTCAGGCTTGGTGCTGTGACCACTGCCCTGGGGAGTCTGTTCCAGGCTCAATCACCCTCAGGGAGAAGAACTTTCTTCAGAATCCAACCTCCCTGACTCAGCTTCAGGCCATTCCCTCAGGTGCTGTCACTGGTCACCAAAGGGAGAAGATCAGACCTCAGTATTTCTTCTTAGTATCATGTTTTGTCTTTTTCTCCATTTGCCTGTTTTTGCAGGTGCCAGGTTCAAGCTTTCCTTTCCTAGAAGATGCCTTTTCCAAAACACAAAAATTAAGACTGTTGCAGGATCTGAGGCCTTCCAAAGAAGACACCAAATAACAGCTCCATGCTAGAATGTAAGCTGGAAAACATGGATTGTCTTCTGAAAGCATGTTTCTCACTCATCAACCCTTCTGAGACACAGGAATAGGCAGGAGTCACATAGGAGTTTTGGTCTCTTCAAATGAAATCCCATTGCCTAAGTTGCCAAGGCCAATGGCTGCACATGGAAAAAAGGGGAGAATAAGCAATTTCATGCTGTCTGATACTATACTCCTGCTCTACTTGCCCTGTGTTAACCCACCCATTGAGGCTATTGGGATAGCAAACCATGTAACACATTGATTTTTAGCTATTTTAAGTGAATATAGGATTTATATGTGCATTTTTCCTTCAAAGAATGAAGTTGTAGAGGGCACAGCAAGACACATTTTGTTCTGTCAAAGTAGTCTGTAAGTGGAACGGAAAACCTTTGCTTTCCGATATTACAGACAGAGGCATGAAAAGAGAACAGGCTCCTGGTGCCTCCACACATGCAGGTGCCCCTGAGTGAGTGCAGAGATCCATGCTCTGATCACAAGGCAGCACTGAGGGATGTCAAAACTTCCAAAGAATCCCATGCCTGGAGGCAAGCAGTGATTTCCCTCTGCCTTTAAGGCTCATATCTTCAAACTTATAGCCCAAACAGGAGTCCAAAAATGGGCAACACGCTAAAACTTCCTTCCAGAGAGGGGAAAGCATCTGTTCCAATAGCTTGACTGTGTCTGAGCCACAGGTCACCTCCTGTGTGCAGCTGTGCAGGGAAACCAAATTCCCCATAGGATGCAGTTCCACATGGGTGATTGACATACATGGTGCCTACTGACAGGCAGCCTGAAACTTTGGCATTTGTTCCACAGTTTAAACCCTCAAACTTCAGTACTGTAGCATTCATACCTCAGAAGCCACTGTTCTTGGGGACAGCATACAATTTACAGAGGGGCTCAGCACCTTTCCTTTCCTCTTCCCTTTCTCTTCTGGATTTTTATACAGGATTTTAATGCTTTTCCTTCCCTCACCCCCCACCTTCCCAGTTGCTTTCAACTGATACAGGAGAAAGTAGAGGTCACAGAAAGAGTGAAGACACATAATCTAATTTTCATTTTGTCCATTAATCATGCACATTTTCAGCCAGCCATTTAACAAGGTGGAGCTCTAGAGTGATCACTTTCTAGAGTGATGGGGGAAAATTCACTCTAATTCCCATTGCTGCTCCACGCTCCTGTTCATGCTGCATAGAGCAGCCTCTCCTTACAGAGAAAAATGACCTACATGTCCCAAAAAATGTATGCTGTCCTGGAAGTCTTCTCAAGAGCTTTTCACTAAATTTAAAAGTGTCAGGCTGAAGCTGTTGGTGCTTAATTTATGGGTGGCTGGATTTTGGGAGGTGTGGCTCAAAGGAAGCCAGATAGGAAGCTCTGTACATTTTAGTACACTTTGATATGAAGTTGTCACTATTGCTACACATTATCCTAGCTCACAAATCAGAAAGCCTAGAAGTAGTTCTCTGTGCCTGTACCCCTTATATACTCTCTGCTATTTGCCAGACTCCAAGCTAGTCAGGATCAAATCTCCTAAAGTGAGACAATTCTGGAAATTATAGAGATGCGCACTAATCATAGGTAAGGCCAAGGAGACTGGATGTATTGTGCCTTGCACATCCACAGATGAGGCAGGACAAGGCACCTTCGTTCTCTGCTGGGGTTGGATGAGCACTGCAAGATTTGCCACCTTGGAAGACGATGTCTGGTCCTCAGCCCCTCTCTCTATCTCTCCTTTGTTTAATTATTTGGCCTTAGTGTGTAGAGGGGAAGAAATCTCTCTCAGGCTTAAGAATAGTCCTTAGCAGCTGTGTTGGGAGCGAGGGCTGAGGAACCCAGGGAGAACTGCAGCAAGGCACACTTCTCAGTGATTGTCTATCTGCTCAACAGGAGGGACCTGGCCTCCTCTCTACATCCATGGAAGAACTCTGAACATCCCAGTTACTCCATATTCAAGGAAGCTTCTGTATTTCACAAGGTTTCTATGCCAGTTGTGAATGCCCCAGTGTCCTTCCACTCACCGTGCTTTTGTCAGAGAAAGAGAACAAAGGCTTATCCTGGACTGCGAGGCAAGAGACCCAAGGACACTCATACCTCCCTTGGAGGGGAAAAAACGGGTCTTCCAAACCAAAAAGGAAATAAGCCTGAGAAGTGTTATCTCTCTCAGAGGCCGCTCAAGGGCATCATTCAGCAGAAAGTAAGAATTAGCAGTACATTTCTTCACTCTTTCAAGGTTTCAAAGGAACAGTGGGATGTTTAAAGGAAGAGAAGTGCAGATGCACAGAAGTAGGATAAGGTTTGAGTATGTCAAAGACTGAGTTACTGACAAGCACTGTTTCGGAGGGACCCTGGGCAGTTCAGCTGTGAGGTGGAAAAGTCATTTGCCAAGACAACATTGCCACTCTGGAGTCTTTTGCTCTACTCTGATGACAAATAGGTGCTCATTGGTTCTAGGGAAAAAACTGGGAAAAAAATGTTGGGAAATCCCTGACACAGGCTATGGATAGGTGTCAAGGGGAGCAAAAGCCTCTTTAGCACAACTCTGATAGGAACAGGGTGACAAACAGGTGAAATGAAAGATTTATTACATTTTGTTTTCCTGTTCTTAGGGGCTAACAGCCAATGCCTGTGAAACCAGGAATATGGGAAGTGTAGCAGGGATTATATTTATCTGTCAGTGTTTCTCATCAAACTTACCAGCTGTGGAGGATATGTGGGCATTCTTGCCTAGTCAGATCGAAATTATAAAGATACAGAGAGAAATTTTTAAAAGAAGAAATGAGAATTAGAGACCCAACCTGCACTCACTTTCTGTGGGATTTTGGAGCATCACTGCCTTTTTGAAAACTTCCCTTTGCATGTGAAGAACACAGTCGTGTGAACTGAAATACTGCACCTGCTGTCAAGAGTATGGAACGAGAACAGACTGACTGGCTCAGTTCTTATGATTCTATTAAATTAATTTTTAGCACTCCAAAACAGAATTATCATAAAGTTCAGTAGAGATTATGTGTAATAATTAAAAGAATTTTCACAGCACCATTACTCAGTAAGCCCTCTGTACTACAAACAAGTTTATCAGTTACTGAGCCAAACCATATTTCACAAGGCAAAAACCTGATCAGGCTACATTTGCCAGGTGAGTATTATGTAGTGTTTCCTTTTCAGGAGCTTGATCTGAGAGTAGCAGCACAGAGTTGAAATCCTGGCTGTTTGGTTTGATTTTTGCTACGTGTGTATGTCTTCAGTAAATTACATATTGCAAGCAACCCCTGGATGCACAATCCCACCTCTACAAATAGACTTTTCTATTCTGACAGGGATGTTCAACAGCATGAAATAATCCCCTTCAATTTACAAAAGAAGTTCCCGGTCTCTGAGTTTTAAACTATTAGTGATCCATCACTTGCAACAAAACCCAACACAGATACTCTGTTAACAGCCTGGATTTTAAATACTCACTATTCATGGTGGCTGTTTGCCTGTGTGTGCAGGAATGACTAACTGTGCTCTGGCTTCCAGGGACAGCATCAAAAACAAGAGGGGATTGCATAAGTGGACTATTTCCTGGTTTAAGTATTTAAATTAGTTTCTCTTTTCCCCCATCATGCATTATTCTAAGCAAGAGGATGTAACTGTGCTTGCAGGAGGGAAACAAGAAGCAGATGATGCGACAGGAAAGCAGAGACAGATACGCACAGAGGCCAATTAAAGAAAAAATATTTTTGTAATAACACACCATTTGAATGCAAAATGCAAGGAGAAATGACAATAAGCACCCAAGCTTGCTTCTAAAGGAATGAATAAACCCAAAAATCCTTCCAAAAATGGTGTTAAAAAAAAAAAAAAAATCTATCTTTTAAATAGATAAAGCAGTTCAACTTTGGAGTGACTGAAATACAACAACTTTTTCATAAGTTTAATTTTGCATTTGGATCCAAACACTATGCCAGAAAACATTTGATAGCAAATAGAAAAAAAAAAAATACAACAGGTATTCCTGACCAACAACAATACAAAACGTGCATAGGATTTGAAGAACAACACCAACAAATTCTTTAAATCCTTGTCTACCTTCTGCAACTGAGCCAGGACATTTCCTTCCAAAATAAGCCTGAAAACACCTTTTTTTTATTTTAAATCCTATGTCGCCTTTAGACATTTTAGATTTGTGTTTTTCTCCTGAACCCAAATATTTCCTTTGTGGGAAAGCAAAAGTAAATATAAAAAAGAAATGCAATGAGTATGGTCAAAACGTCTCAGTGATGATCAACTTTTTTGTTGATACTGGGATCATTTTGCCATTTTAAAAATCAAGTCTAACTGAATGCTGCTAAGGCATCCAAAACTGCACCAAAAAATTATGGTCCTACCCAAATAATTTCTGTTTTCCAAGGATTGCTACTGATATCACGTACTGAGAGACATGACCTACTTTCTGTATTTTCAGAAAATAGAAATAAGGTAGATCTCATTGCTAAATACATTCAAAAACCTGAAGAAAGCGAGGGGAGTCACAAGCAGTAGGGCAAGGAGAAGTGGGCTTGGGTGAGGTAGAGGTACTTTGCCAGAGAAAACAAAACATTCCTGGTTTTCACTACTGACTATGACTTTTTTTGTTTTTTAACAAATCACAGCATTTATGTAAAAAGGGATTCACTCACTCAATGCCAAGACACTGGGAAATAAAATAATTGCATCATGTGTACCCCCCTCTCTTCTCTGGAAGAAGCACAGTGCTTGACCACCTTAAGCTGCCCCAAAACTCTGCTGGCCAGGGGCTGCCATGCTGGGACTCAAGGGAACCACAGCTGCCATTCAAGCCTTGGAGCTCAGTTCTGTCATTAAAGGATCTCAAACTTCTGTATGCAGAGGTGGCTCTTGTACAAACCTGAGGCTTAGTTTGCTGCAGGTTACTTTCTGGGGTCCCCATGTGAAAAAGGCTTGTGAAAAATACCCCTTGGGTACCAACTGCTGCTGCCTCTGCTCCAGTACTCTGCTCTGCACATCAGCACTTACTCCCCAAGTTAAAAGCCCCACAGCTTTGAGGCAGTGTCTGACCTGTTTCTGCAGTAATAGACATGAACTTCTCAGAACTAATTATCAGAAGGAGCATACACCTTCTCCACAAATGCATGTAAACATTGAAGCTTTACTAAATACACTCTGTTCCCTGGTCAAACTGCATGGGTCTGATTTTGCTGCACAGGATGAGGTAGGATCTTGCTGCTACCAAAGCTGAAAGCCCCAAATGCAACATGACTAAGAACTGAATTGCCCTGTTTCCAGAACTAAGGCAGGCTCCACATGCTAATTCTCTGCTAAGCCAAAGCATGGGGCTTTGATTTCCTAACCTCAGAATGTTATCTGGCTCTGGTGTAGGATTACCATTAGCTCTGTACATCTGTCCTTACAGTAGGGTCACTGTCACACCATATGTCACTTGGACAACCTTTATTCTTTCAAGATTTTTATCTTTTTTAAAATCAGGGTTCATCTGGAAGAGCCTGGATTCCCTTGGCTTTCAAAATCTGCTTTGCATTGCTAATGCACGAGGCTGTAGGCAAAGTTGCATTAGGGAGACAGAGAAAGACACAGAGAGAGATACTAAAAACCTGCTAAGAGAAAATGTTTTCAGGTTGCTCTTCTCTTTAACATTAACAAAAAACCCCCCCCCCCCCCAACCACCCAAACAAAACATCAGCGAAGGCTTATTCAATTTTCATTTACCAAACAAATTACCTCAATTTTTTTTCTAAAATGGCTTCTGCATAAGTTCATTATCTTCAATGAATATTCCTGACTTGCAGCAGTGTAACAAGAGAGAGTCTGACCTAGAAAGAGCAGGTCAGGCTCCACATGGAAGCCATCACAGGGTGACAAGTCACAGCCTCAGTACACACAAGGCATCCCAATCTTTTGATACAGGAGGAAAAACCTACTGCAAAATTCATGGACAATTAATTCTCCCGCTCCCCCCTCTAGTACTGTAGTAAGAGAAAGGATCATCAGTCTCCAGATTGTCACAATCTCAGAGGAGCAACAAAAGAAAGAAATCAGGGGATCTGGAGGGAGAAGTGAAATGGGTCTTCCAAGACTGACAGCCAGCCTTCTGGGACATTATGAGCATTTCATATTTCCATAGCACGTTTCACCCTGAAGGAACTCAAACACCTCTCTAAAGGATACTCTGATCTCACATGAAGGCTGCACCCAGTGAAAGGGAGCAGAGAAAACCATGTCCATGCAGGTGGTCATATGGCAGCTCCTGTGCCAGAAGGAGCACAGGAACACCTACGGGAGATGCAGGTCTCCGCCCCAGGGGTTCAATAAGCCACAGCCTGACTATGTAACACAGACTTGTGCAAGGAGATGTAGGGGGAAAGAAGACAACCATAACATAGGGAAGCCATCAGGAAAGAGAAAAGACAGCCATAGCTTGCTTCAGAGGGGAAGGACATCAAGTCGAACCACATATAGAAGAAGCAAATGGAAACACTCCACAGCTACTCAGAAACAAAAGCTAGACCTGGAGAATTGTATTGAAACTGCAGGGGAGATCCAAGGCACATTCCTGTTGTAGAGGAAGACAACAGAGCTTTTTCTACCAGCTTAAGAATGAGCAAATCACAGCAGAGTTCAGACTCAGGATAAAGACGCTGAAGAGAAGAGCCCGTCTCTCACTGAAAACCACAAAGTTTCCCTGCCTCACTTCTATGCCTCATCTTCCAGTGCTTTTCCAATGAAAAAACTCACCATGGAATGCAGACAAAAGAGCAGCATCAGCTACATCCCTACCAGGGTATCCAGAGGATTAAAGGTGCTCCTGCAGCCCACTCAAACTTGCCAGCCCAAAAGTGTCATTGGAGAGCCCATGCAAAGAGTTTTCAAACAAATTCAGCTACACTCAGATGCAAAGATACATCAAGTATAACCTGTTGTTGTTCCACTGAGAGTAAATCCTCACCTAAGCCTCAATTTCTAAAAACTTGTCTTAACAGCTCATCTTCCTGTTGTATTTCCCTATCCCCTTTCCAGTCTGGGGCATCCGGGTATGACTGTGATCTTGCCCATCATGGGATGGTAAGATACAAATGACAGAGGAAGAGACTACAGGTTGACCTCATTGTCAGATAAAATCTATTATGCATGATTAAAACTTAACAAAATGCAGTCACATTAAAAATTACTATCATGAAGTGCACCATGATTTACTGACTAAATGAATGAGAAATTTATCTGAATAAAATAGTCCTAGCCCTCCTGCATTGGCAATGCATGATAAATTGCTGATTGTGAGAAGATCATTGCTTACTGTTGGATGACTTAGACACATTGATTTTTCCTAACAACACTAATTATCATAATAGCATCTCCACATATATTACATAAAGTTTCCTCTTAGCAAGCAAAAACTATTTCAGGCCTTCAGGTCCCAAACTGCAAAGAATAAAGATGGAAAGGAAGGATTTACAAAGTACCTCCTTGCCTTTTATTATGCAGATCAAAGGTCCAACCCACTGGATCTTACTTAATCTTGGAGAGATGGGAACAACATTCAAGAAAGCGCAGGCATTGTGCAAGGAAGCTGTGATCACAGTGGGTTGTTTTTTGCATAGTGGTGATCTAATTTTGTGAGGCCAAAAAAAGTCTTTGAGAAAGAAGAATGCAATCTCAAAGAACAAGGAAAAAATCCCCACCATTTCTCCAGTTTCATTAAGATGCACAGGGGCAGACTGTGCAGTCCTTATGTAAGTGCTCCCATTGACTAAGGTTGTGTAGGTGAGAAATCTCTCCCTAAGTTGAAAAGGCAAAGCACAGTCTATTAATAGGAAAATAAAAGTGGTGGAATAGATAAGAAAAATGGAGAGGAGAGAGAGACACCACGTATTCTCAATTAACTGAAAATCAATCACAATAACGCACGTTCTTCTCTATGAGAAATCTGAGAGCTGACAAAAGACCACCTTAGAAACAAAACAGTGCCCTGCTGTTCAGTGTCCTCTGCAGTACATGGATTTCAGATTTACCCATGAGGATTTTCCAAAAGCACATGCTTTTTACAGAGGAATGTGCTGCTCAGGAGCATGAATAAATCAGCCTATTTACTAACATTAATGTTGTGGGTTTTTTCACCCAGTACACTGTACTTAAACCAGAGAGCCTGGGCAGAAGCAGAGCAGTACAGACACATCATCTGCCTTTGGTGAAAGAGCAATGCCAGAGTGCACTCAGGAAAGCTCCCAGTCCTTGCTGGCTACTCCACAGCTGCTGTCTGCTATAGGAAGCACAATGCTGGGAGCTCTGCTTAAGTTACAGCCCTGACATTTCCACTCTACTCTGGCCTGTGCTGCCCAGAGGCCAAAGCGCACACACCCTCTCTGGCACAGGGCTTGCCAAGCAGCTGGGAAGCAGAGCAGGCAAGCAGGATGCTCCAGACAGGTGAGTGGATAATAAGCCATAAGGATTCTGTTAGTCTTTATACAGCTTTCCCTGGCCAGCTGCAGTGGGAAACATCTTGCTGACAGCAATGCAGGACTGACATGCATGGTGTGAGCAGTGCAGCTTTTACCGAAAGGCAGAAGAGCTTAGGGGCCGTTCTTTCCACAGGCTGCTTTCTCCTGAAGGCTACACTGGTACCCGTGGTGTTCCCCCTCCCTGACCCCCAGTCACTGCCAAGCTGGGGCCTTTTCCACTGCTCCATTAGCACAAAAATCCCAGGCTTGCAGCACATCTGCCACACTGTCCATCCCCAGCCAAAGCAGGCTCCATGCAAGTGCGCCTGCAGGTGACACCCGTGTCCCTTTCAGCAGGGCCCTTGGAAAACAGCCCACCCTTTATGTAACCTGAGTCAAGGATTATTTTTTCTGGTAGCAGTTTTCACTCCTATCTGCAGCTTGGGAAGGACTGGGGACGTAATCCTCATGCTGTTTGCAAGCCAGGTGCAGCAATGGGTAAGTGCAAAGAGAAATTTCCAGAGCGGCACAGCTGGTGACTTCTCTTGTGTCACGGTGAGAAATCTCTGACACCTCCCCCTGACACCCAGAGCTCCACCTGCTTCAGACACACAAGCTTTTTGGTACATACCATTTCCCCATTGTGTTGTCTTCTACTTGGGGGATGTGAGCAGGCACTTGGGGAAACACAGAAATGATTCTCATTGATCCTGGACTAGCAACTCCCATGCAGTCAGATGAATAAGGTGAATACATCTTCAGAGGGACCACATACACTAAATTTTACTATACATCCATGTGCAATGCATTGTGTGGTTTGTGATACACATAGTAACTATTCCCAGAAATGTCTTAAAAGGCTTTAAATATTTCTGTTCTATGCATGTGTCTGTGGGAACAGTGAAGCTGTCTTCAAGTGATGGAAACCATCAAGTTTCACATGATATGAAGGGCTTAAAAGTCACTCTCCCAAAAAAATCACTGAAAATTGCTTTTCCATCTGTAAGACTGGAAGGGTTTGTAACTCTAATTTACTGCATTCTCCTGCCATAGACAAATCTTCCAGGTGTGCATGTCCCTGGCCACTTACCAACAGAAAATTCCTACATTTTTAGTTTTTGTTTTACCCATCTGCAATCAGGGCACACTTCAAATAATCTTGATCCAGTGAAGCGATTCCATAGTTTGGAACACTGAAATTCTGGCTCAGATGGATTAGTGGTCAGACTGCAGGTGGAAAGGCCAAATTTATCTCATGGATGGTGCTACTACATTAATGAGATTAGAGCTAAGATTCCCCAGTCCTTCACCTGTCCCATGACTGGTTAAAAGATCATTTGATATGACAACAAATATTTCATACTATTTCCATCTGCCAGAGGTATACAGACCACAGAAAGCTGTGGTGTCTGCAGTAATTTCCTGTGAACTGTGACAATACAAAAAAAATCCTGTGCTATTAAATGGATAAGCAGGGGAGGCAGAGAAATAAAAAATGGATGAGGGGAATTGGGGTAAACTTGAGCAAGGAACCTAGAGGGAGAGAAAGAAAAATGGCTCATGGAGTAGAGGGAGAGAGAAAAAGAGCAGACAAATAATATAGGACAGATTAAAACCAAAAAAAGCAACAGCAAAAAAATCCTTCCCCCTCCCCAACCTGCTGGATTCAGAGGGAAAGAAGTACACACTGGAAAAATAATTTCCTGGAAAGTGCATGTTGGGCAGTCTCAGGAATCTTGCTTTCTCTAGGCAATACCATGTACAAAAATGAATTTAAAATGCAGATACTTTTGAGAATGTTTACTCTTCAAGGAATGTCATGTCACAAAAGGAGGAGTCATCTCAGGACAGACCTGACACTCTCTCTAGGTGGGCACTTTCAAATTATTTTTCCTTCTGGTTTTTAAAGACTAGGGACTTTTCTTCAGTTTCTCCAAACAGCACAAGCAAACAAAAGGCATCTTATAGATTTACCTGTTTTTCAGACCTGGAGGTTTTAACCAGAAGTGAGAGACCGGGCAGAACAGATTCTGCACAAGGGTGCTAGCACGAGCAGCCAAAGACAAAGCTTCTGGATTGAGGAATCATCTTTAATACTGCGCAAGTGTGAAACAGAAGGGACAAAGAGACAGAGAAAACATGATTTTGTGACAGTACTGCTAAACCTGGGCTTGTGTCTTATGAGATACTTGATCCTCTCTGGGTAGCTTCTCTCTTACTGTCGAGGAAGAGCTGCTAACAAGCTCCCACCGGGTGTAAATGAGGAAGCACCTGCTTGGAAGATGTGTTGCCACAGAATGGATGGTTTTGTCCCAATGTGTAAGATATGCTTGCAGGCTAATGCATACAAAACATTCCTCTCACACATGAAAAAGGGGCTGAGTGAGGGGTGGGAGGATTCCAGAATGCAACAAGAGAACAAAGAACATAGGAACCAACAGACTGGTTCCTCTCCTTATTAACAAATTTGGCTGTCGCAGACAACACTAAGCTAGTGAACATTAACATAAAGAGGGCAAGTTTCCCACTGCCCATGAGGAATGAAATCTTTGCTGAGAGAGCAGAAGCCACATTCTTTAGTAAATTAGATGCATCAGCTGGGATTTGGCAGAACCTCCTGAGCGCAGGACTCCAAATCTGCACTTAACCACTTACTGGAACAGTCTTTCAAGAGGTATTAAGTGTTCCTGCTATGGGCACATACATGTTACAGCATTAGGAAGTCTTTCTGGTGGGAATACACATGCTGATAACATCATGCTTCTAGGTAGCATTAGGCTTGAATATTTAGAAATACTTTGGAAAGCACCAGAAATAGGATCCACGTAGATAAAATGAAAGACTAAATAGGAATTCAGAAGTGAAAGGTGGACCTTGCTGCTCAGCTGCAACATCCTAGTCATCCAGGGAGCATAGACTGATCATCAGAGAGTGCTCCTTCACACAGACACAGGTTAGGTAGAAGTTGAGCTCAGAGCTTTGAATGGATGCTGACACTGGTCCTGGTACTGCTGCTCTGGGATGAGATGGCCAAGCCCTCTGCTGAGGCACAACCAGGTTGTAAGTCACATTAGTTTAGAGCAGGGACAGCAAAGCTCCTGGTAATACCTGTCCAAAAAGCCAAAAAGCTATACTAGCCACAAAGGAGTACGTAAGCACAAGTTTAAAAAGGGCTCTTGGGCTCCACATGTAACTCCACAAAACACAGTGACATTTGCTCACAAGTTCAGAACACTCCTGAGCTACAGTCATGAACTGCAGTAAACAAAGGTGAACAAAAATGAGCCCCTGAAGATGGGACTATTACTTTTCCTTTGAAAATATGAGCCTTACTTGGTCCTAAGTTCCTAGCTGGAACATTAGTCAATACTTAATGATGTTCTTCTCAAGCAAAAGAGCTGAGATGTATTCATACTCCTGGGACAAACAAACAGCTTCTTTCAGTGCCATCAAAATGTTCTGGGGGGGTGGAGGGAGGACGTTTAAGGAACACAGGGATTACAACAGAGCAGGGGATTTTCACTTGCTGGCAGTGCTTAGTCTCCCAGACTTCCCTCTCTGTCTTTCTTCCTCTTCTGCCATTTCTTGCACCTTACAGAGCAGCACAGGTAATTGTGGACACTCCAGTTGTGGCATTTCTGATTTTCCGACCTCTTCACAGTGTTACCCAAAATGAAGCTGTCACTGTGTGTAATCTTTAATTAGCTGCAACACCTCTGACGTGGACACTGCCTCTTCTGACATGTGGCTCTGACACCCTCCACAAAGCCCCAAGATAGCAGAAATACCTAGATTTGCTTCCCTCACAACACTGGTTTGTTTTTTTTTTTTCAATCGGCTTGCTCAGGTGTACAGGACTGCCTGCAGGAGCAGTTGGGAAAGGATTGCCATGAATTCCCCCTTTCCCCATTGCACAGGTAACTGGTGGTGGGTGCATGGGGAGAGGAACCCTGCAGTTTGCCCTGTTCCCCATGAAAGCCAGTGCCAGTCCCAGCTAGCTGGCACACAGGAAAGAGGAGGTGATGCAGGAGACAGCAAAGGAAGATATGTACAGCATGGGGAGTCAGCAAACAGTCCTCTGTGGGAAGGAGGACCCCAAGCTGACTTTTCATAATTTCTCCTCCCCTTCCTTCCCCTATGTCTCTTCTTCTGTTTACCTGAGTATAGAGCCATGGGCAGGGAAGGAGTCACCTACACCTTTTAAAAAAAAAAAAAAAGAGAAGATTGAGGAAAAATAAAGAGAAGAACAGGTTGGAGTTTGCTTTTAAGATAATCACAATCTAGTTCAAAATAGTATTTTTAATTAGAGGATAACCTTTAACCTCATTGATTGATTATTTGATAAGTTTTCTTTGCTGCAAGCTTTCTTTAACAGAGAGAAATCAGAGCAGATGGAGAATGCAGAGAAAGAAAAGGAGGTCCCTGGCAGAGCAGGCTGGGTGATCACCATGGAGCAGAAACTGCATGAAACCTACTTAGCTGAGTTAAGCAGTAAAGACATTCCATCCTTCATGCAGTAAAGAGAGCACACGGGAGGGTACTGCTTGTTCAAGAATAATTCTTGTTGCAAGAATATTTCTATATGTACAATTAAACTCTTCTTGAAAGACTACTGAAAAAAACTAAATTTCAAGTTTGCTCGGAATTAAATCTCAGCTTGTATATGCCCCTACGTTGGAAAGAGATGGAAAAAGAGATGGAAAGAGTTAATTTGTAATCTAGTCTCTTGTTCTCTTTACAAAGGGTGGGAAAGACAATGAGACTACGCTTAAATTGAAAAATAAACTCCCAGAGTACCCAGAAGAGGCTTTCCTAGCAAAGGGATTTGCTAACAGTTTGTTTCCTGTAGAACAGAATAGTCAGAAAGCAATTTTAAATCTAATGTCGACAGAGATACATGAAATGACACTGAGGCTTAGAAATGCTGCTGAGGGTGGAAATGCAGCCTGAAAGGAGGCAGCTTGTTTCATCTCTTATAATCAGTACAGACAGCAGCAAGGGCTCAGATCTCAATAATCTAAAGTTCACTGTTATATGCCTGATGAAGGCTAATCATTTATTTATTTATATTCGAAATTATAAGGACAGCCCCACCCACCCCCCTTTAAATGGTTATTCTATGGAAACAAGATAGATCTGAGTGTGTTCAGATCCAAAACAGTGCCAAAGAAAATGGGTGGACAACTGCAAAGCCTTCCCTTGGCCTTTCCAGCACAGCCTCTTCTCTTCCAAAATGGGTTGCAAGACTTGCTTGACTCCCACTACCAGCAAGGGAAAGCTGACCACCAATCTCATTGGTTAGCATGAGACCTGGAAGACTGGGCAGAGAAGGAAGAAGAGATCTTCCCTGTCCCTTTGAAAAAGAGATGTAGAGAGACATTCCTGGCCCTGGATCTGTACTGTTAAATCAGGCCAGGAGCCGCTGCTGATTTTATCATTGCTGCGAACCACAGGGTCCGGTAAATCCACTGCACTCACCGCCTTCTTGTTGGTGGCAGATGAACAAATTTTGGTACATGTTGAGCAATTACTTCACCTGTGTATTTAGTATGGACTGGAACTTGGAAACAATGTCATTTTGTTTTGTGATGTGTATTTTCTAAAAGGACTACGTAACACCTTAGAAATACAAGCACAACCAAAGGGGAGCTTCCAAGAAAGAGGTCTGGAGTTGCACCAGAACTTTGATAGTACAGTTGGGTACAAGAACAGGTTGGATTGGAGTGGGGATAAGGAAGATCCCCACTATTATCTTATTGCAAGATTCATAATTTCACATGTTTTCCCTTCACGTTCATATTCTAAAGTCAAAAGGGGAAAGGAGAATCAAAGCTTTACTCTAAAAAGCAAACTCCTGTTCCAGGTGGATACAGAACACCTGGAAGTCAAGAATCCTAGGACTTTAAGAAACAGGAGGATAACTACTATCTTATCCCAAACATGTATTAATTTTATGAGCTCACAATTTTAAAGCAATTTTAGAATTTCTGTATATTTCCAACCAGCAGTGTTATGAGGCATGAGTTGACTGTTTTTTAGACATTCAGACTTCTATATTTATGAATTTTAACAAATGAATATACATTCCTGTAAAATTAAGGTCTGATTGATATTTTTGAGATGCTGAGAAGCAAACTGGCAAACTTAGGAAGTGTGGAAGGGAAATGAATAAATACAGGGGCAAGAAGTATTCTAAATGTCTACACTCCAGGAGAAGGTAAAGCTACGGACACATATGGGCTTACAAAATTTACACAGGGACAAATCTAAAGCTCAAATATTATCTAAGTACAAGCTATGATTCAATCTGCATCATGGTTGGGTCATGCAAGATCCCAGACTGGAGAAAAAGGAATCAGAGCAAGTCAAACCAAAATGCTCAGGTAAGTGTTCCGTGAGCTCTGCCAACTAGCAGTGAGGCACTAAAGGCTAAATAGACAAAGTGCTCTCAAGGATGAGAACCTTACTCTTTGTCTTTGGAATGAGTCTTCTCTCAAAATAAAAATGGAAAATAATAAAATCCAACTCATGAGCTGAACTAACTGCCTACATGAAAACAGGACTGGTTTGCAATAAACACAATAAACAAGAAGAGTTACAAAGGTCCAGGGACAGTAAGATGTGGGTTATGACTGATATTGCTGAAAGCAGGTGGAATGGGTCGTGAGACTGGAAAGCTAAAACTGATGATGCTAACTTGCACTTTCAGGAGAAAATGGCAGAAAAAACCCACTAGGAAAGGGTAGCACTCTATGTAAAAATATGCTGCTACTGGCTATAGACATTTCAAAATCACAGTGCTTCACAACTGTAGTTGTAATGAATAACACTGAAGGAGAGTTGATTGGCACACATTGAATCATTAAACTACTGGACCTTGCTAAATAACAGGACAAACTGCTCTTTACGTAGCAATCTAGATCATGTAGGAAGAAAAAGTATAAAAAAAAGAAGTAAAATAGGGGACATTTAACATACACTTAGTGCAGCCAGTAATACAAATTTTCTGCTTCTAAAAATAACGTAGGACATTTTCTTTATAGATGTGAATAACACACACTGTAAGTCTTCAAGAAACTAGACAAGAAGCAAATCACACAACAATGTGCTTTTATAAATCTTAAACAAACAGAGAATTTTCTACGAATCAAAGATTTACCACTACAACTGTGTTTTTTAAAGTGGAAAAGACCGGTTATTCTGACACACTCTCTAGCAAAACAATGGAACAACTGGCTTCAGCTCTCTACCTGCAATGACTTGGAGGATTTAACAATGAATACTGGTCAGCATGGTTTCAGGAGAGTAGGTTTCCCCAAAGAATTTCATAGAACCATTGGGTTATTTAGGCTGGAAAAGTCCTCTAAGATCACCGAGTTCAGCCTTTAACCCAACACTGCCAAGTCCACCACTAAACCATGGCCCTAAGGGCCACGTGTTCATGTCTTTTAAAAACCTCCAGGGATGGTGAATCAACCACTTCCCTGGGCAGTCTGTTCTCATTTCCCTACAACAGGATGAGCAGCTTAGTTGGGGCGTGGGCATAATGCTGTTATATTTTGATTTTGCAAGCTTTAGGCTAGAGAAAAAACTTGATATTGAAGAAAAACCCTGCCATATGAAATGAACAAAAGTTGTATTACATTAATTAGTACACACCCACAGGTCACAACATGAGGAAACACCAACAAAATTGGTTTCTAGGATTATGCCATGGAGATCTTAGCCAAGTGCTACCCAATGTTTGTTTCTAGTGATTTATGCTAACAGGGCCTCCTTCCCACACAATGGGCAGATGACAGCAGGCATGGTAAGAAGGCACGGCTATGTTCACAAATTGCCTGGTAAGAGGGTCAGAATCAATCCGAGCACATTTTGTTAACCTGCCTGTCCTTAAAAGTCTACCGGAGACTGATTTCCAGGGAGCACACTTGGACTTTTTTTTAAAGGCAGGCACTGCATCTAAACTCCAAGCCAAAGCTTTTGTGGAAAGCAGTGTCTACAAGTCAAACACAGCATAGACAGGCATTCACTACAGCTCTATAGGTGACTCAGAAAGTGATCCTCACTGTCTCCTTCTTTATTTCCATTCTGGTCTGTCTCCCCTAAAATCTGGTAAGACAGTTGTGTCTCTGTCACACTTTCATGCAGTGAATACAAATCTGTAGCCTGTCTTCTTTACTTTCAGGTAGGCTTTTTGAAAAGGCCAAATCCCAGAACATCAACAATCTCTTTTTCTCACTATCCCAAAGATAACCTTCAAAAAGGTGTAAAATCTCTTTTACAATTCCAGAGAGCAACACACCTTTTCACTTCTAAAAGACAATGATGATTATGTTTTGGATATGTTCGCAGTTCACAGGTCTCCCTTTATCTTTGGCATGTAAAATCAGACTGAGCAGATGATACATCTTGAATGTATAAGACTGAAACAAAGGACAGATAATTAAAAGTGAAGATATGCTTGCAGGATGGTGTCATTTCTCTCCTTCATTCACATCCCTACAATTTTAAACAATATAACTAGGTTTCAATAGGAAATAATTGCAGCATCCTCACAGTCCCATGGAGGCAAAGAGCTGCAGTTTATTTTTCTTACACCTACAGAGAATTCTGTTTTGTTTTGACCTCTCATTACTTTCCTTCACACACTTGGCTCCAAACATCAAATTCTGCCTCAGCCATTCAACTTTTATTCCTTTGGGCTGCTTTTTTCTCTTACCATTATGCATTTGTATTGAACAGCTGGAACCAAGAAAAGGCACAATTAATTATTCTTAAATTTCCCAAAGAAAACGTTTTTACTTTTCCTCACCTTGAAATTACTTTTTGGTTTGAGGAAAAAAAGTGCCTCCCATAAAGCCTTGCATACATCTCAAAAACTAAATGGAACATTTTAGGTTAAACAACAGTGTAATTTTTGAGAGAAGGAGGTGGGTTCAGGCTTTCTTCCTTTTATTTCTAAAATCGTATAAAAAGTCTAAACAAAGTCACTGTTGCATCTTGGTGTGGAACTGATTTCTTTTATTATCACGTGAGAACCAGAAGAGAAGAGGACCTCCACCCCTCAAACACCTAAGAAATTATCAGCCCTGTGAAAATCTACTTGCTGGATTAGCCTATAAACTCCAGCTAAGCAAGAATGGAAGAACCACCCAGAAAAAGCAAGAGCAAAAAAGGGCAACACCTGCCACACAGTCACAAACTAACAACTGGGTTTCAGGCAGATCAGGGTACATGGAGCAAGATAAAGAGCTGAAAATTCTGAGTACAAGTCTGACCAAGTGGAGAACAGTCGGGCACAAGGGAATATCAGTAAAAGGACAGAGCTTTGATAAGGTAGATGAGTCAGGATCCACTATTAGTTTTGCTGGATATAGATGGGTCAGGATCTGCCCATGATTTTAACACTCTGTTCCAGAAAAAAATCCCATCAGAATTACCTTCAGGCCAGCCCTGGAAAAATCCCTGACTCAGAAATCCAAACCGGTATCTGCTTTGTGTAAAAACACCCCATCCGATGCTCCTTTGAAGAGCAACAAGGCATAGAATAAGATATAGGACTTAATGGTTCAGGGCACATGGGTTGTTCAGCAACGGTGTTTTGAGGGCTACAACTGCAGTGCCAGCACCAGTCCTGGATCTCCACAGAAAAGCAAAGGACTAACACATCTGACAGGAAGAGTCTCAACACCCACAGTGCAGAGAGCCTTTAGAGAAATCCTGCTTTTGTTGGATACTAGTTCTGCTGGCTAGGCTGCTAATTTAGCTCTCTGCCTGTCCAACCACTCACACACATATTGAGCAGAAAGGCTCCCTCTCTTTACAAGCCCAGAGCACTGATACATTAATAGGACAGTCACGGACAGCTGACCTCCACAGAGCATTTGCAAGGCCCCAGCTGGACTGAAAAAATGGGCTCAAATACGCTCAGCAACTGAAGCAATGAGTTCATGTAAAAATGTTACTTATTACAACAAACGTACTTCAGGCACAAAGGGGTTTTAATTTGTGTCCGTACACATGTACACAGCCAAGCCATACCTACATTTTACAGCAGTACACAGAAAATAAGACAAGGCACTTATGCACTTGTTAGATGATCTCTAAATCAGCTTTTGGTTCTCAAATATGCCCTTTTAAAAGTAACTTGACAGAAGTATATGGTCACAGCTAACTATGAGATGCAATAGGTAGATTTTTTTCCCCCTTAAATATCATTTGTTAAATCATTGTGATTATTTAACACAAACACACACTTTTACAAATCTCCATCAAACACCAAAACTACAGTTTAAGTAGAACCTATAAACTGAGAGAAAGATACATTCACTTTACATTCAGAAATGTATTTCTAACTGAAGAGTGCAATATTCGTATTTTTCATCTGTAACCATCAGCATGTAGGAAGTAGTAGAATCAGATCATCTGCATCAGTCTGGGTTTAACTTAACAATGTCAACGTTTTTACTGGTTTTGCAAAAACAATAAGTTCCATTAAGCACATCTCACAATAATAAGCTTTCTAATTTTCCACAGGAAAATACTCTTCAGGGAAGCAGGAGAGAAAGAAGGAAGCAATACATTACAGTTAGAAACTTATTATTTCAACATTTCTCACAAAAAAAAATCCCTTCAGTGTAGGCAAGCGGGTTCAACAAGCAGTAAATGGACCTTTTGACATCTGCACAAAAGCAAGAAGTCCCTCATTCTGAATGGATCAATAAATGTGAATTGCACATAATATATAACAAATTATGGCTCTACCTTAAGTTTCTTCCTTGTATGTCACAGATATGACTTAATATCTGGACTTGTTTATGAAAGAATGTCTAGTTGTATCCAAATATCTAGTTTTTCCTACATTTTAAAAAAAAAAGGAACTGAGTGAGATTAGATATATGAAACCTTGGCTACCCGTTCATATTGGGGAATTGCAGAGAGATAGTAACATGAATTTCTTGACTTATGAAATGGAGGAGATGACATTAACTCTTTCACAGGCAGTTCATCCTCTCAACTATTTGATGGGTTTTTGAGTTCAACAGATTTAACAAAAGCAAAAGAAAGAAATGATAAAGCATCAGGCAGCATGACCAAGCATCTTCGGCCCCTCAGTTATAAACTGACAAGTCTGTAGCTCCAATTACAGTCTCCGTTCCATGTCATTATTTCAGTATTTCTCTAGAGAAGCCTTCCCAAAAAGAAGAGGCTTTAGATCACCTATATCTAATGCAATAGGCAAGCAGAATCAATATAAAAATACGAACCTTTGAGCTGTCACCATACATCCTGAACCAAAACCTGGAGGCAGATGAACATTTCTTTTTGTTTTGCAATTAATTTTAAATAATATGTGATGTGCTCTGACCTGGTAAAGCTCCCACTCCTCCTTACTGGTTGATCCCCAAACTCCACAAGCTGAAGGAATGATAAATTTTGCTGTATTTCTACATGCATTACAGTGTGAGTCACAGTTAAACCATGCTCAGAATGAAGTATTCCTTGTAGGTGGTGTGGAAACAGCTAATTTGGTGAAAAGCTGCTATGCTAAAATGATCAACCAACAATTCTATTAGTGTATTATAGACTATTAGCGTATATCAGACTCCTTGACATGTTTTGGTGGCACGTAACTTCTGTGAAGGCATCACCTACTTTGAGAACTGATTATTAACTTTAATCCATTTTTAAACTCTCAAAACAACATTTAGAAAATTTGTTCTTGAACCTTTCCATGACACCAGTGGGCAGATCTTTACAGGGGCTGCACAACTAAGAATACCCTGCTGACCCAGGAGATGACAGGGCATTGATGTAACTGCTATTCAAATTGGTTATTAACTCATTACAAAGCATTTCCCAAACCTGGCAACTGCTGCACCAGAACTTAGCATGGAATACATGCGAGACAGTGATGCCAAAGCACTGAAGCCAACATGGCTTTAGCCTCCTGCTGAAAGACAAAATACTTGGGATTGCTACAGGCTGCTTGAAAGTCCCAGAATAAACCATCTCATCTTATCATCATGGTCCAAGCACCACTAAAAGCATTCCGTTGTTCTTACTTTTTCCAGTTGAAACCAAAGGCACTCAGCACCCAAAATGTTCTTCCTTTGTTCCCAGAGCCAAAATGCCAAAAATGCTGTTTAAAACTGGCTTGATTTCTACCCCAAGAATAAGGAACCAACCACTCTGTCTTTTTGTTACAATGCTAACTACAGAGGGGGAAACTAAGCCATGAAGTGGTTTGAGATCCACAATCAAGTCCTGCATTATGAAAAAAAAGGAAACAAACCCTCCAAGGAGGAGTGACTTCTGTCCCAAAATTTCCCAGAGTGGCTCTAAGCACTCATCAGAAGCAGCACAGGAAAAGAGCAGTGAATTAACAACAGGTCTAAAGTATAATGCAACATGATTTCAGTTGTTTCTTAAAACAATAAAGCTCCAATGCCACATGAAATATCCAAGAAGCATCTGCAATAACATTCCATAGTCTCCAGGAGAAAGAGGAGGCGAGTGGAGGAGACTGAGCAAAGAGGTACTAAGCCTTTGTGTCAGCCTCTTTTTGTTGCCCACGTATTGTGCACTCACACTTACCTGACCAAGGGCAGGGAGTGTTGCATATGCCATGGGCTGATTTATCATTCCCTTCTGCTTGATGATGAGCATGCGTTTCTGCTCCTCACTCAGGTGTGCCATCTGAGCCGGCATCTGTGGCTGCTGGGACTGCTGCTGCTGCTGGATGTATGGCATCATGGGGTTCTTCCCGGGATTTGCCATTGGTGGGGTCATCCTCTGACTCAGCTCAGTATTGAAATGGGTCAGGGGTTTGGTGTTGCCATAAGAAAGCATATTGGGCTGCTTGCTCAAGGAGTTTGTGACCAAGTTATTTGGCTGCTGACTGATCATGTTCATGTGATTTTGAGGGAGGTAGTTATTAATTGTGGTCTTCTGGGGATTGTTTGCCATAGGAGGCACTATTGGGTTTTGGTTGTTAAAGGCTTGAGGATACATCATTGGACTATTTGGTTTGTCTGCACTGAAGGGTCCTCCATAGGGACTAGATGGAGGCCCCACCGGTGACCAGCTTAAAGGCTGATTTGGATGCTGTTGCTGCTTCTGCTGCATGAGCTTGGTTCTTTGCTGCTGCTGGGCAGCCATCTGCTTGAGCTGCTCAGCTGGGGACAGGTCAGTGCTTGGCAGGGTCACCGGCCCAGGCCCCGACCCTGCCATGGCCGATGCCGGGTTCATCAGGAAGCCATTTCCAGAGCGCGCCTGCGTCTGGCCGGGAGTGTGGGCCTGGCTAGGAGTCTGAGGGGACTGGACAACACAGTTTGCTGGTGATCCAGCAGGGACTGAGGCCGGCGGTGCGCTGGATGCAGAAGCGATGCTGGAAGCTGTGGAGACGTTGGAAAATGGAGGACCGGAAGAAGATGGTCTCACCTGGGGAGACCCTAGTGGGACATGAGCAAATGGGGAATGGGATGGATCGCTTTTTACACTTGCACTCTCCTGAGTCTCTGTGGCAGGCCTGGAAAATTCGGGTTCCTTCTTCTCTTCAAAGTCTTCGTTGAACAAATCCTGTATATCATCTTCTGGGACGGTGTTTGCCAGCTCATCTATGAGCTCCTGCCACTCCTGATCATTTAGGTTAATGTCTGAGAAGAGCTTGTTCTGATTCGAAAGAGATGTTTCAGAAGTGTCTATGCAGTTGGAGTCATCCAAAGGCTCTTGCTTTAGTTCCTTGTTCTGCAGGATGTTAAAACTATCATCCAGCTCGTTGCAGCCATTAACAGGGAGCTTTATCTCGGAAAGCCCACCATTTTCACCCAAGTCTTCTAGACCAGTCCTGTGAGTTCCGCTGTTCTGCAGGGGCAAGGGAGCTTTCATGTCAAGCTGGTGAAGAGGAGAAACAGCAGGCAAAGGCAAATTAATGGGCAAGCTGTTGATTGCCTCGATGCCTGGCACATCCTTTCGTGTCCGCTTGCTAGTCGGAGAAAAGTTCCCATCACAAACTCCATTCTGCTGTTCTCCATTGAGAGGTGAACGTGTGCCTTCCAACTTCCTTTTGACTGTCTCCTGAAGCTTAAAGAAAACAAGAGGAAAGAAAAAATTAACCATTTGCAGATGCAAAAAAAGCACCCATGGCCACTGTGACTAGATACTCCTCATCAAGCCAGTGACAATAACTTTTAAAACTGTTCAGGAAGTTTCTCTGATTTCATTCTTATGCCTTGATTAATTTGAAAAGACAGTCTAAAAAAACCCAAACAATCAAACATCTCCCCCTGCCCCAAACCAAACTTTCCCTTGACTAGGAAGGCAGAGTTTTAAAATATGTCTGTGCTTTCCAAGCTAAGTCTGTGCTAATTTCCAATAAATTTAGGGAACAAGTTGACTAATTCAACCTTTTAGTGCCTAATACAGGGATGAGATCTAAACAGTGCACCTAAAACAGTGAGGAGTCTTACACTGGAACAAAAAAAGAAAAAAGTAATCACTAAAATTTACTCTTCATTCTGAAATTTTTTTTTGTTGGAAGTTTCTAGAAGCTTCTTTAAAAAATAACTGCAATACAACTGATTGACTACTTATATTGAAATGTGTTGTTGACAAAAAAAAATTTAAGATCGTTTCATTTGATTAGCCCTCTGTTCTTGGCTAACATATTGAGAATCGCTTTCAAGGGAGAAAAAAAATATATCCACCCTAGAAAATAGAAGGCATTTTGCATAACGTTAACTCAATCAAATAATGAAAAAACTAAATCAGCTGTGTGCTAGGAGCAAACACAAAACATACAAAGCTAACAAAAATAATAGCAAGACAAGTCTCCAGAAAAGCAAATACATTAGAATATATTAATTTTATAAAAAATAGTGTATTAACTGCAGCTTTAAGTCAGGTTAAAGAAGCATAGCAAAGAACTGTAACAAGCTACAGTTCTCGCCACTCACACCCAATTTAAGTTCTTCACTTATGTACTAGGCTAAAAAAAGCATCTCTCTTCAGCTAAGGCAAAAAACAATAGTGGGGAGGGGAGGAAGCAAAGAGGTCACAGCTCTAGCAAACGCCTTCAGGACACACTTGCATCCTTGATACTAGAACAATAGAAGACAAAATACTGAAAGATTTTATCAATTTTGAAAGTATTCTTACTGGTAGGAAAGTCCCAGACATGCAGATCCCACCCCTTCCCTAACCTAGAGGTCCTCAACCTTCTTTCTTCTCACAATCCACATCCCATTAATTTCTCCCATCCCAGGGGGCTGGTTCCCCTTTCATCCCATATGTAAGACAGGCAAGCAAATCCCAAGCAAATCCGTATCTAGCCCAGGTTTTGGAGGGAGTGGTTCTGAGAAGGCTGTGCCCTTCTCCTGCCCCTCAGGCCAGCATGGCCTCTTTCAGCACACAATACAGAGGGATGTGCCAGCACAGGGATTGCTGCAGCCGCAGCTGAGCATGCACAGGACACCAAGCTACTGGAGAGGCTGCTCTTCTGCAGAGAACCAAACAGAAAGCCAAGGCTACGAGTCTAAGCAGACCATCAATTCCTTGATTTGCACTGGAGCAGAACAGCTTTTTTATGTGGGAAGACAATTACCATGTGAATAAGAGTCCCCAGTGGGTCACTGTTGGCATAAGTGACTGAGACTTTACTGCCTGTTCCGCCTTGCACTAAGCCAGTGTGTGCCAAGCCTCCCACAGGCGGAAATTCCTCCACCTCTTGGCTTCTGTGGTGCCACACAGACCAGCTGCTCTGTGACCACAGCCCCTGCCAAATGGCTGGTCTCCTCCTCTGCTGTCTGGTCTTAAAATCCTGAATTTGGAGAGTTGTGGATGTTCATCTTGGAGATGAGAAAGTCCTGGGCAGACCTTTATAGCGCCTTCCAGTACCCAAAGGGCCCACAAGAGAGCTGGAGAGGGACTTCCTGCAAGTGATAGGACGAGGGCTAATGGCTTCAAATTGTCAGAGAATGGGTTTAGATTGGATATTAGGAAGAAATTCTTCCACTGTGAGGCTGGTGATGCACTGGCACAGGTTGCCCAGAGAAGCTGTGGATGTCCCATTCCTGGAAGTGTTCAAGGCCAGGCTTGATGGAGCTCTGAGCAACCTGGTCTAGTGGACGGTGTCCCTGCCCATGGCAAGGGGTTGGAATTAGATGATTTTTAAAGTCCCTTCCAAACTAGACCATTCTGTGAATTTATGCCTGCGCAGCTGTGAGGCAGCTGTCCATACCCTGAGTCTTTCCCCTCCCCAGTTTCTGGAGATGAGGGAACAGCACGGCCAGTGGTTTGCACCAAGAAGTTCCTGTGTTGCAGGCTGTGACGGGGAACCAGCCCGCAGCAATGTGGGGGTCAGGAAGGCTGTGAGCATGTTTTGGGCCTCCCTATCAAGTCCCTGTCACTGTGTTCCCACTCCTCTCCCAGCTGCAGCAGCTCTTGTCCCCACGAGCTCCGCAGATGCCAGTGGGAATGCACGCTGTGCCACTCTCTCTAGATTGAAGCCTGGCCTAGTCAGGTTTATCAGCCATAGTCTGCAGGAATCCAGCAGGCTGCAGAGCACGGAGCCTTGCAGAAGAGCATCACCTTCTCATCTCTCTGCAGCGAGCTCTACCAGCTCTACGATTGCCTCAATCTGTGCCAGTCAGCAGCCATGTGGAAAGCAAGTCAACACCCAGGACTAGTGTGAAGGATCAAAATCACATCCCACAAGGGGACTTACGGTGTGGCTCTCACCTCTGCTACCTCCCTCCCCTAAAAACCCATGTTAAGCTGAACACCAGTGCGTGGCATTACAGCTCCCTGCTGCTTTTTGAGCAGTGTATCTGTCATGCTGCAGAATCCTACAGCTGAGTTTGTTCCACTGATCTTTATATAACCCTGGATCAGACCCTGGAAACAGGAAACTATGGTATAGATGTGGTAATGGCACTGCTTCACAAGTACAGCAGCATAGCTCCAGGGCAAGAAAAGAAAGAGCACAAGCTATCCTCAAGTGCAGGTGGTCAGTTGATATAAAGGGTTAAAAGAGCGTATTTAAATATTGCCCCTAACGGGCCACTCACACAATTTACAGCTGAAATCACCCATTTCAACTCCTAAGCCGTCTCACTACAAAGTCGCTATTGCCACATCAGAAAAATATTCACCAAACAGCAAGTGACTCAAGACCAAGCTCGATGGACATGCACAGGCAAAAACAGGATTTGAAGAAATGTTCAAAATGTGTCCTGGCCCTTTGCCCCAAGTTCATATTGACCAAATGCTGGGCTAAAGTAAGAACAGGACCTGGTGGCAGGCTTCTCATCATGAAGTAAAGTTCCTATAAGGAAAAGATGGGGAAAAAGTTTGTCTTAATGACAAGGCAGGGAGTAGTGAGAGTGATTATCTCCTGAGGAATACAAGTAAACCGACTCCATACATTTTGCAAGTTTGAATGAATCCTTTACCAAATATTGGTAAGAGTAATACATTTTCACATGGTTTCACACTTTCAGGTTTTAAAACATTTACTATTGTATCCTGAATCTAACACCTTATTTGTATATGAATGTTTACCAAAAGAATCAAAACTATCTAGTGGCAAATAACCAGTCCTAAAAATATCAGTTCCTAAAGTTTCATCATGTGTTGTAACTTGGATGTCCCCCTGTACAAATATACAGTGACTTTAGTGAAAGCAAAAGCAGGCCCAGTGTATAAATATTAATAATCATGTTTATTATGCATTACAACAAAAAGCAGCATGACATGGAAACTATTTTCTATCAAATAGGAAACATACAGAAGCTGTGCCTTGTTGCAAAAAGAAATGAAATTAAACCTATTCTAAGTTTGTACCTCCACATTGTTCTCCTTCAGAGACTTTAGGATTTGGGGGGTTAATAGGCACTAATATTTTTATTTTCTTTGTTTCTTCATTGAAAAACTGTAGGTAGACAGAAGCTTAACGTGAAAGGTTTGTAAGGTTTGTTTGAAGGCAACATGTGGGGTACAACCTTTGCAGGTGGGGAAGCACCTTGACTCCAGCATTTTGGGGGAGTTGGGAGCCATAATAATAGATGCATCTCCTTTTTTTGAGGTACAACATAGAATATTCTTATCAAATGATTTAAATGAAACCTTTCATTTTCATATCTTGATTTCATTCCAAATCACCACGTTAACTCTTGGATGGTTTGGATATCCTACACTGAGCATATACTGGCAAACAGTTTATTACCACCAGGATTCCACAGCGTCTTAGACTAAAACCTCAGCACTTCCCCTTCCTTCTATAAGCACAATCCTTGAAGTAAAATAGTATCTTGTAAAGTACCCTCCCTCTCCTTCTTAGTACAAGTACATAGTTTGTGCGTGTTTTACAGCATGCATCGTAAAGATATTAGTAGGAGCTCAGAGATTTATGTCTAGGAGCAGAAGACTGCTGACACAAAAAATAAAAACAGAAGGAAAATATCAAAACCAAAGGAAAACATTAAAATAAAACAACCCCTTGCCAGCTTCATAAGCTTTTAGCTTTATTCACACAAACTATTTGGCTGATGAATCTTCATTTCACAGCAGTTTACTGCCCCAAAGCACAAGAGGGTGAAACAGGACTCTCGATTCTTTATATGCCTTTGGAGAAACTCCAGTTGCAGAGTGAGAAAAGTTCAGACTTTGGCAGGTTGACTTTTTAAATGACTTTTGATTGGAGGAGAGGCAGGGGGACAAACACCGCACACGCAAACACACACCCGAACGGTCTAATCCAACCCATCCTGAAATCCTCGGCAGAGCCGCTCGGACATGCCGTGACAGACCCGATAGATAAACAGGAGCGCGTGGAGGCTGTCGGCAGGGCTTTCATCTGTGAGGAGAAGCTGCTCCGCTTCATCTCACCAGCAGCAATTCATTTTTCAAAAGAAATGAGACAGAGGTACTGTTGTTATAGCAACAGCCGAGCCACTCACCAGCCCATCCTCCACCGTAGAGCTGCCTTTGGTGGGCGGCTGTTCCAGTCATCCATGGGGAGTGACTGGGGCTGTGGCAGCAGAATAGTCCTTTCATTGCTCCTTAAAAAAAAACCATCACAAAAAACAGGGGGCGGTGGGGAAGCCGAGAGGCTAAATTCTCTCTATGCCAGTAGAAGCTGGACACGATTCACAGGGTCTAACACAGGTCCACTTCTCTCTGAGCCCCCAGAAAAGGAGGCTGATGTCACCTTTACAGATGCTTTTGTGTACCAGCTACATGTAGCCTCTGACTTTCCTCTCCCTAGGGCAGCTCCAGCCACTTCAATACAAGACAAGGGCAACAACTGTGAGAGGTCTGGTCCACTTGGCTCCCCAGCTCTGCTCTGCCCTGCTCTGGAGCTATCTTTGCTCCCTGTGGGAAAGCAGAGAAACTAGCCAAAGCCCAAAGTCCATCTTCCTCAGAGAATATGCATGTTTACAAAAAACAAGGGTTATCATCTCTTCTGTGACTCTTTCTGTTAAAAGTTGATCTTTTCAGTTCTTCATGTTGAATCAGTCTGGCCCACCAGTCATCATGACCTTCAGTTCTGTTCCATGAAACAAATTCAAGTCTTGGCCCTTCCTCCAGGGCTTCTACTGTCCCTTCCATCAGTGTGTCTATTCCTGAGTTTGCCCCACCTTTCTTCTCCCTTCTTCTTTTAGAGCTTCTCCAGAAAGATCTTGATACTTCTTACCTCCAACAGAGTGTACTTACCATGAGCTCTGCCAAACACTATCCCAATACAGCAGCCTCCAGCCTGCACCCTGAAGACTGAGTCAAGTTTGTTACTTAACTTCTTGTGCTGCACTCAAATCCTATCAACAATTTAAGAAGTGTCCCAGGGGTGGCTGTGAAGTGACACTAAGCAAGTGGATTTGACATGACAGCATCTGAGATCAGTAACGAATAATCAGCATTGCCATTCGCACGCCAACAATTCAGCTTCAACTTTTGACAGGATTCCTCATTTTCTGCACACGCCTCCTTGCTGTGTTACCTCTGATGCTGCCCTTCAAAAGTCAGTGTTGCCAGAGTGCCACTGCCTGAGGTGCAGTCACATCTTGTCACCAGCATTTGAAGTCCACCAGCTCCGTAGTGGCCTCCCAATGGCACTTGCTGCAGTGTCCTGCAGAGGTGGTGGGGTGCACAGCACAGCCTTTCAAAAACCCCTGTTGGAGCTGAACTCAGACAAGCAGCCAAGCAAGGTGGAGGTGAGTTACACATCACCACTTCCCACAAATGAAAGTATTTTATGCATCCAACCACTCCCCTACAATTTGAATTTCCTCATGCTGCTGAAAGTATGGCACTGATGCCTGCTAACTCACAGGATGAAGCTTGACACAGCAAATTGATTTTGGAGAACAACTGGTCATTTAAAGCACATGCTGTGTTCTTCCATGCTAGGCTTGGCTGCCCAGCTCTTGTTGGCCAGGGCAATGTTTCAAATATGCAGGAAATTCACGTTGTGAAATCTGTCTGAAGTTGGTAAAACCTCATCCTGCCAACCTAGCCCGTAACCTGTTCAACTCTGCAGGCTCACAGAGTAACCTCTGCCTCAGAAAAAGGGTCAACCTCCTGCCCCTTACCCTGCAAAGGGCTGCTGGGGACTCTTATCATCACTCTTGTTTTTGCCCTCAGTCACCAGAAGAACAAAATACCTCCCAGTAATAATAATATGATGATCAAGGCACTGGTTAAACCTGCAAGAGCTAGCAGAGAGGAAAACAATCCACTTCCTCACATTCCTGATCAGACAGGGAGGGTTGCTCTCTGAAGCGTGAGAGTCAAGAGTCACAGTGCCTGGATGCAAAGCTGGCAGCACAGGCCCCTTGCCACAGCTGCCTGCCCCAGCCAGCTGTCAGGCTCCCAGCCACCAGCAGGACCTGGATAACACTGGGAGATCAAGCAAAGAACAAGGAAGAAGAAAAAAGGCACTGCATGAGAGCAAAATAGCAACAGCACCGGTGAAGTCAAACCAGGTAAACGCTGTGACTCCACCTGCCCTCAGTCAGCCAGGTAAGGATGTCGGCATGTGCTCAAGCAGCTTGAGAAAAGCTGCGTGCAAAGAGATTGCACAGCAAGTTTCACTGAACTTTACAGCACAAATTATTTCATGGACGGAATGCTGTTATCACTGTCAAAGAGCCTTCCTGCCCAAGTGTATGATCTTCATAGTTTACTCCTCTTCAGACCCATCTAATTTAATCACACTTTGGCCCAATAGGGTAAACACTGGCAAAGCAGTAACCTCACCACTTTGGGAGTGCCAGCACTGCTTCATTTGTGCAAAAGTCTTAGTGAAGGTGCTAAGAGCCTGCAAGCTGAACTACTGAGCTGGCAGTGCCTACTCCTGCCTCTCACACCCAGCAGCTGAGCTCTGCTCTCTCTGAAATTATCTTTACAGATGGCATGAGCTGCATTTTCAGGGTGTGTTATGAGGATTTAGTCAGGCAGCCTCTAATTGACTTGTCTGGGAGTTGTGCTGATAAGTCTTCACCCTTGGAAAACATTTCCAATCTGCTTTGTATCTGGACAGAAGAGAGGCTAATGATAAAAAGCAGACACTGGGGATTATTAAAGCTGTGCCTCCCAAAGAACTCCTGCAAATCAGGGTAGAAAAGAAATGCAGGAACCTCTTCTCTTTAAAGAATCATCAAGCAAAACAACATACCCAGGGTTGTTGCACATGCACCATAGCTGCTCACTAGCTCTTTAAACCATGTATGTGACACTAGGAATGGCTTCCTGGGGAAAATCTTGTCCCAGTTCATCCTTGGATGAACACAAGTCGTAGCAGGCTAGTGAAGTATGCTGGTGGCATCCTGCCTGCCTAGCAAAGGGGCATGTGGGACACGAAAGCATTCCTGTCCTCTGCAAAGGAGGAGCAGCTCTCTGACACAGCCTCTGCTTTCCCTGTCATTAAGGCACCAGCAGGACGTGAGCTCTGTTTCTGACTTCAGAACCGACAGCCTAAAACCTTGTCTAACTGATGTAAGGGAAAAGCCCTTCCTATGCTCAGGGAAAGCAAATTACCTTCCAGTGCTTGCAAATTACTGCCATGGCACAATCTACATACATAATATATTACTCCAGAATATTCTTGGTGAAACTCCGAAGAAGGACCCAGAAGAGATGGTGAAGGCATGACAGTACTCCCCTGATGACACCATGGATTTCCACGGACTATGAGTTTCTACTGGACCTCTTTTATTACCAAAGCCTGTCTCGTGCACGATCTCTAGAAGACAGACAGCAAGCTGACAGAAGGCTGAATTCAGCAATGGCACAGCTGTCTCCCATTCATCACTGGTGCTAACTCCCAACACACATCACCTCATGGCAACACAGCTACTTATTCCATAGGTGCATGAAGCAGCACCTTCCAGTTGCTCAAGACATCGTGGGCTAAGCAATTTCAGGGATTTTTCCACATGACTAAGTTCATACTTTTTGAAGCAAAGTGTTTCATGCAATTGGAAAAGGAAGGAAATGAGAGCTACAGTCTATACACTGTTCAAGCTCACAAATTTTAGTCACCCTCTTGGGGTAACGTCATAAATGAAACTTCCACTTGAAAATAATTTAAATATCAAATTAACAGATTTGCACAACTTACACATTAAAAGAAAAAGCTTGTGAATCAGTTATAGTGCGCTGCAAACAAAATGGTGAATTTAGCCTCCTCTTCCCCATCTGCTCCCTGCGCCTGAAGGGGCAGCTTGGCTGAGGACACAGGCCAGCTGAAGATTTCACTTCAAGGACAAATATCTTTAAAGGGGCACAGGTTATCTAAGTACAGGTGAAACAATTAACAATACAGTGAGCATTGCAAAGGAGACCCAAGTATGGGGGGCAGGGGAGGGAAAGGAATCCTTTTCATGGTAACTAATTCTTGTATTTTTTCTACATTCTAATTGTTTGCATGGTAATGAGACATGTCTTTCGGGGAAAGGAAAAAAATCCAACATGGGACAGATAAGTCTGGAAATAAATTTGTGCTAAGTTACTGACCATTTAAAAAATAAATAATAAAATAAGATAACTGAAAATTCCAAAATAACAAATATGTCAGAGACAGCTTTTTCCTTCAGTCAAACAATTCCCTGATCAGCACAATCAGCTTGATCAATCTCTAGGAAAGAAGAGCAATGCAGGAAATGGTTGTTTGCCTTGACTTTGCATATCTCTTCAAAAGAACACAGGCAGCAGCAGTTTTGAAAATCTCCTGAACAAAACCCATAACTCAATCCTGAGAGGTGCTGAAGCCCTCGGGTCACAGAACCACAGTAAGGTCTGGGAAGGGACCTTAAAGAGCATCCTGTTCCTACATCCCCTGCCATGGGCAGGGATAACACCCCAGACCAGGTTGTTTAGGGCCCCATCCAACCTGGCCTTGAACACACCCAGGGTGAATCCCATTAAGTTCACTAGGAATTAGGGGTGCATTGATAAGGTCATTTCTTCTGCATCAAAATTTCTTCAGAGATAGCCACTAAGTCTGATGAAACAACTCCTCTTTGCATTCATTTTTTTGGCTTCAATACCAGTCATAGTCAGTACTGGAAAAAAAAAAAAAAAAAGCAGAACCACTGAAGATCTGTGAAGACTCAAGGAATCAGACTGTATAGGATAGCCCAGACATGTCTGAATTATTCTGAGGGGTTTGAGAGCTATTTACCATAGGCGAAAGGCCAGACAGCACTGAACAGTAGATTGGCCCTAAATATGGCCAAGTAAACCCTACAAACTTTAGCTCTTTGTGGCCTCAGCACCTTTGCTGACCTCAGGTCCCACAAAGACACACAGCACAGCTAATGGAAAAGCACGTCTGGTCTCGCAGCTCCCAGCAATTACCAGAGTCACAGACTCACAAGGCTAGACCTGCTGTGTGGCGTGAACTGCAAATGTACTATTTAAGTCCACTGATGAAGTGTAAAGAAAAAGATTTTAAGCAAATGAAGGCCCTGATTCAGCACAATATTTAGCACATGCTACACCTTGAGTACACTAAGCAACCTAAAATACAAAGAATGGTTTATGCAATGAGTGACAACATCAGACCAAGACCTTTGCTCAGGTCTTACCTTCTTTATTTCATCTACAGCAGCTGTCTCCAATCCAGAACAAACCTCTTCCTCTCTCCCATCCTACTCTGAATATACATACAGTGCTCAACTCATGGCAGCAATGGCAGGAAGATTCCCAAATCCCAAAGGTGTGTAAGGCTTTGAGATCTCTTCACACAAACCAAAAAGATTACCAGGAGAAAGGTGGGCAGTGTTCTGCCAAACAGGTCACATTCCCAGTTAGCTATGGCCATGCACCACATAACAACCAGGGACTTTTATCTATTTGTGTATTTTGAAAACAGCCCTCCAAGGGATAGAATTGCAACTCATAACGCTACAGATGTCTGTACATGCCCAGTGTAAACATCAGAGGGGGTTTTTTACTTTTTTCCTCTTGCTATCAAAAAACAATTCCCTGTTTTTCCACACAAGTGCACACATACACATGTAGTCACTGCCCATGATACTCACATGGGTTTTAATCTCAGCAATCTATGCATACTAAGCATATATTAGCAGCTAATTAAAATTAAATTTAGACTTCAAATCCCATTCACCACTGTAAGTGTGTGCCCTTAACAGTGCTAAATAAACACAAGACAAAAAAGTACTTGTTGTTGTAGGTAAAGACCAAGTCACAGAGAACACTAGAGTCCTTTCCTAAACCCCTTGAAGGTCTGAAGCCCTAGACATCACAGTTTGCTGTTAGATAAGCCTTAGGAATGCATTATGAGCCAGTGTGAATTCATATAATGGGCTTCCACGAATCTTATCTTCCTTTTTAAAAGACTTCTCCTTCCCTTCTTTTTCTCCTAGTGTAGGAATGATAAGCCAACTAGTACTAAGTGCTTTTAATTTGTTAGTCTGAAGACACAGTACTCTTGGGCTACTACCAGAATTATGTGGATTTCGGTCTCAGAGAAAAACATAGGTGGGATGAATCTAAGAAGAAAAATAAACCTGTGTTTGAACCTCCCCCCCATCATTTATCACTTAAATGCTGTCATTCAGATGCAAACATACATTAAACCTCTAAATTTCACTTCATAAAACACAGCAGGGAGCTGCAGAAAGCAGAGTAGAGAGAAGCCTAAAGCTGTATATTAAGTCAGTGGCAGGGTTCAGAATTGGACTCAAATCTCCCAAATCCTGTCGCAAGCCAATGGGAATACCAAATACCTTATGTCTTGTCAGATCAATGTGTTTCTGTGTCTCCTTTTTTTCTTACTCAGGAAAAAGAAGGAGTGTGTACGGGGAGCTATGAACAGGACACAGAGTCTGGGAACTCTTGGAGGCACCATACGAAAGGTGCAGGCAAAACCAGGTCAAGTCATTCCAATCTTAAGAATGCAATTCATATCCCCTATACAAGGCCAGGATGGAAATGAGATAAATCATGCTCCAGAAGTGTCTTTTTTTTCCACTGACTTTAAAGGGAGACTTGGTAACTAGCAGAAAAAGACGCATCCACAGTCAGATGCCTCCATTTGGACCCTCCCCAAGCCACTGTTATTCGCCCAGTCACAATTAGGGCACTAATTACATGCTACTGCTGTTGACATCTGTGTTTAATAAAGATTTCTGTCTGCGTGGGTTGGGTCTTTCCCCCAGTTTCATTTTCAGAGGCTTCAGTTTTGTTCCACTAAACTCTAAGAAAACAAGCTTGAAATCTTCATAGTTAGTCCTGTAATAATACTACATCTGCTCTTGGAAAGAGTGTTACTTTCTTGCCTTGCCAAGGGAAAGAAGGTTGTGCAGCTCCAAGTTCTTGCTTAGTAACTAACTTGCATGTTCAATCACTTCTGGGTTATTTAGGAGAGGCAAGGAGCAGGGGAGAGCTAGCAGGAAGAGCTGTCAGTTTAAATCCCAGATAAACCATAAGGAGTGTTACAGCCATGATGGTCTAAGCAAAGTCTACAGAGAGGGGAAAAAGAAAGTATTTTTAATTAGACACACAGGGAACCATAGACAAGCTTTGGGGTAAGCAAGCACTTCTTCCTTCTTTACTGACAGTTGTAGTGACCTTAGTAACAACTGTAACAATGAGCAAATATGCTAAATAAATTATATAAAATCATGTAGATATTGGGCATATAGGATTGTGTGCAAATCTGCTAGGTGATAAAGTTTCCCATAGTACAAAATTTGTTTTTAAGGGAAATGACATGGGCAGCAGGTTGAGGTTTTTCCTAGGGCTATTTACAATACTCCTTTGTTTTTCCTCCTTTCTTCTAAGCTTTTCAAAACAGTCAAATGAAAATAAAAGCCTGGCAATTAGCATATTTCAGAATTACATTAAGGGCTCAGCTTTAAAATGCACAGCTGCCTGACACTGACTTTTTTTCAATGCCAGGTGGATGACACGAGGCCAAGAACAACCTTGAATAGTGTGGGGCCTGATGGCTGTAGGATTTGCAGGGGACCGTGATTTCATTATGTCTGGGGACACAAGTCATTACTATTTTCTTTCTCTTTTTTTTTCCCAAACCCAAAAGCTCTCTGATATTGCCAAGCTTCAAATTCAGACCTGTAATAATCATATTAGAAATCTTTGACGCTGTAAACGTTGAGGATTTTCCTGACTCATCAGTAAAGTAGTGGCAGCTTTCTCCACTCCTTGCTAATGAGAAAGGACTGCAATGCCTGGAACTAAAGCTGGTATTTTTCCCATTGAGTGTTCCCAACATCTCTGTACAGCAGCATAACCTACCCAACAAAGTTCTCTCCGTACAAGGCTTGGAAATGTTACCGACCAGAGAACTACTGAGTGGGCCTTGGGTAAAAGGCTCCCTAAAGAGCTGTGGGGGAACACAACAGGGAGCAGCACCCTTCTTGGGAATGCTGTCTCCCCAGGTAGCTACTGTGGAGCAGAGGTTCAAACCAAGGCTTCAGACTAAAGCACAGAACTGCAGAGATTCTCCTTTTCGTGCCAGCACAGCAGGGCTGCACACAGCCTGTGTGCTCTGGCGTTCCTGGCTCCAACCTCTCCTAGTAAAGGCACTCATGCAGGAGTCTCCCCTGGGGATAAAGCTGCTCTCGTGCTGCTGTCCAAGAGCTACAACCGGTCCCTGCCTCCTCTGCTTTCCCAGCGCTCTGCTGGAGCCCTGGAGCTCTCACCGGGGTGGCAGCAGCGATCGGAGGAGGCTGTGACAAACGAGGGGCAAGGTGCCATTGTGGATCTGTGCACTGATGTGAGGCTGCAGGGAGCTGGCTATGAAATGTGCATCAGGCAGGTGGGAAACATTTGCTCAGTCCCATCTTTTTCCCTCTCCTCTCCCGGTTCAGATGTCACAGCCTCATAGGGTGAGCCTTCTGCAGCCTCAAGTTTTGTGGCTGCCAAAGGCAAGGCAGACTTAGAGGATGAGCCTTCCTTGTGACAGCTCCAGGGCCTCTGCTTGCCTGGTGAATGCTCACATGCTCCAAACAGCCTCTCCCCATCTTTCCCACTGCTTTCTTCCCAGCTCTGCTGGTGTTTACAGGCCTTGAATAATGCCACAAGGAAAACTGACCTCATTAGCAGTTTCCTCAAAAAGTCAATTGGAGCTGGGCATTCGTCTCCTCCAGCAATTTTCAAACTCACATGAAAGGAGACAATGCCTAGGGTTGCTCCAGGAATTCCAACTACTGCCATGAGAGGAATTTGCATAACATGCCCCCCATATGCAGTGCAAACAAGAAGCTTCTGCTACAACTGTTTTCTTGGCTTTTCTCATTCCACCCCAGCCTTCAGGAACAAGAAGAAACCTTCTTCACATATGCAGGGGGCTGCAAAAGCAAACCGTGCACAGATGGGCTCAGCAAGAGGTTCTTAGACCTGGGATAGCTGGAAGATGTGCCAGGGAAGGCTGACTGTGTGCCTGCTCTGTTTCTTACACTCTACTTGGTCACTGATGAGAGGACACTGGGCTAAATACCCCTTTGAGATGACCCAGTACAACTGTTCCTATACCCCCAGTGTCTGCAAAAGAAAAGCTACTTAGAAGATCTTTTCTAAAATAAAACAAACAGAACCCTCCCTCTACCAGATTTTCAATGTTCTTGTTATGAAGTATTTTGATGATAATGTATGATTTTACAAAGCAGTAGCTATACAATGCCATGTGGTACAAACTCATTTCCAGTAGCCCCCAAATAAAGAGGAGCCGGTGCAAAATAACAGCCTTAATCCCTTGCATTACTGCTTTTTGAACATGGACTGAATGCCAGATTGTGGTCATCGTATCAGGAGATAACCAATTGACCATACTTTCTCCTCTTCCCCTGTTCACCCCCCACCTCCTCCCAAAACTCACAACTCCAACACAACCAAAACTGACCTATCTGATTCTGGGTTCTGAAAGACTGTTATTAAAATTGGGAAGAAGAAAGAACTGTGATAGCTACCACACCAAACATGAGGAGACATAAGTAAGCAATTTTAGCTGTTAGGATCTCAACATCCTTTGTAAAGAGAACTCCTCTCACTAATATTCAGTGCATACAATATAATTAAAAGCTATTTTTTCATATACAGAGAGTTTCTATTTCCCATGGAAAGTGAAAGACACCAGTAGGAGCCACAGATGAGAGAGCCTTGAGGCTAAAATCTTCAATGTGCCGAGGCTCTTGATACAAATGATGATGTTGTGTCGAAAAATTAGGTTTTGGTAGAGAACAGACCAGTCACATCATCGATAAAAAGGTCACAGAACTGATAAAAGTAACTTAAGGAAATGTGAATTGTCATGATACTCAAAATGCATTTTCTCTGCCTTGTAAGTGTAATGGGATCCTCTCAGAAAATGTCATCTAATAGAGTTTAATTAAACAATAAACTCATTAAATTTTTGAAAATATAGAAGAATAAATAAATGGAGCTCCTAGAAAGGCAAAGAGACTATTTTGTCTTTTTCCTAGCCTTCCTTACTTTTCACATATGATGCTGGGACTCAAATTAACTCCACATAAATTCTGAATATAAAAAGATCACCAAATTAATTTTTTAATAGGGAAGAAAAAAAAATCAACCTCACTGGCAGAACTTGAACTCCATTCCTCAGAATGATTAGTTTGGCCACTGGAGGGCTCCAATATTGTTCCACAAAAGCAAAAGAAAGTTTACTAGGAAGGATAAACACATAACAAATAGCCTGGGCAATAAAGTTCAAACATAATACTCAGTCCGAACCAAGATCTACGGGCTTGCAAGCATTTCGTAAGAGTCAGGACTAATTTAACTGTTGTTTTGCTCTTGTAGCACAAAAGGAGTTGGAGAAGAATGATTTTTCTACAGTTTGGCTGTAAATGTCTCCTCCAACACAGCACCTATTAAAATGATTTTTGTATGCAATCGCAGAACGAGTAGGTGTCTGCAGGAAAGCAAAACCCATAGGTTTTCTTGGTACATGTTAGTAAAACACTTCTGCATGAAAGCCCAGTGCTGCACAGTACAAAAGAAGCACATTCTCTGTGCCTCTTGTGACTCCAGTCTTCCCAATGAAAGTTTATGGAGATCAATCAGGCAACTCAGCACAGGAAGGTGCTCCTGCTACAGAAAGTCCTTGGCTGTTTTTCTTTGGACAAGCCATTGTTGGGAGTTGCCTTGTATTTTTTAAGAGGATTTATATGTTCAGGTACAGAAAGTCAAGGGATAACTGGCCCTAAAACTAATGGGTATTTTCCCAGTAACATGGCAGCCAAGATCTTATCAGAAAAATGCTATGTGGTCCTGCAGAAGCAAGTACAAGCACTGATGTCAGTTGATAAGCTAATGACTGCAGCTTATCAGCTGATAAGCTAATCACTGCAATGCTCCAGTTAAGGATAAAACAAAAGCTATTTCAGTATAGGAGCATGAGAAAAAGTATTTTGGATATCATTCTACCTACAAACTTGCAAGAGGGAAAAAAATGTCTAAGTACCCCCCAGACTCCCCAGTTCTTCAGTTGGGGGTGGGCAGAACTAATCCTGGGCTGAGATGCTGAATTTCACACTGAGCCAAATTTTACAATTGACTTAAGCAGTGCTGAAAATAAAGGAGGTTTACTGGAAATATTGAAAGATGCTAGTGGGTACTATGATAAGCCCAACTGAGCACTGTTCCTGTTTGATGAAGTGCACTGTATTGGGCTGATGCACAAAACATCATGGTTTGCTGGCACACGCTATTTTTTTCTGCTTCTTCAATGTAAAGGAAAAAAGGGGGAAAAAAAAAAAAAAAGCTTGCTTAAAATATCCCTGCTGCTCTCCTGTAGCCCTTTCCTCCAGCACACCACACATTAATGCCAGTCTGCTGGGAGACTGCAATTCGAAAATAATGAGATATTAATGAGCTTTGCACATGTCCCCAGTCGCAAGTGTTCCCCCCTCTGCAGCTCATTTCTCACAAACCTACAGAGATGTTTTGCTTGTTTTCCTGACACTGCATTTGTGACTCCCCCATCCTGCCCCCCCCTCCCGGCAAACCCTGCTGCACCCTTCCCCTTAAGCTGCCAGCTCTAAAGAGCACCAAATGGGCTGGCACTGTCTTGTTTCCTGGACTAATGGATGCTTGTTTAAACACTGGAGCTGTTTGCATTGCTGCGGCTCACTGCATGTTAAACACAGTCCTCTGAAACCCTATGCCAATCCAATAAAGGTATCAGCAGTTCAGCGTGCGGAGGCAATTACTATAAAGTCCCAAGTGTGCCTTCTAAGCTCAGGGAAGGAAAATTTGATTGAACAACTAAAAGCAAAATCTGATTCGGTTCAGCATCACTAGGAAGACACGAGGTTTCACTGCAGCCAGGCCTGTGGAGGGCAGGAGGAAGTCAATGGGCAAGCTGGGGAGAGCAACTGCACGTTGTTAAGAGAGCTTTAAAGCTGGCCTGGTAGAGATGCTCTGCTGCCTCCACAGAGCTCCTTCCCCCTTCATCCACATGCCAAGGTGTGCTCTCTTTCCTCCCCCCACCCTTTCTTTTTTTTCTTTTTTTTTTTATTTATTTTAAATTATATGCTGCCAATTTTGTTTCACCCTTCATCAATTCTTGAAACAATTCTTCCTCTGGTAAAGGTCCTTTTCTCTGTACAAAGTCATTGTCATATCAAAAGGGAAGTGTTACACAGGAGCAGCTATGATAGAGGGCTGATGGTAACCAAAAAAAGATCTGTGCTTCATTGAGAGATGAAAAAAATCCAAATCTCGGACTAATGATAGTCAATATTTCAATGGACCTGCTCTTTACCTGGCTGAGGGCAGAAAGTCAAGGGAGAAAGAAGATGCATTTCAATTCATTTAATCCACAGAAACAAAGATGCTTTAAAATGTTCACTTCCTTTACTTTTAAGTGAAAGATAAGGAGAGGAGGTAGCAAGGGAATGTTTTCATTTTACACTTTATATTCTTTTCTTTAATTTTAAACAGACTCTGTAAGATGGCCTCACTCTGAGGGCGGCTTTGCAAATGATATGGAAAGTTTTCCAAGCACTTTTTGCGGCCACAGCTACCCTCAGGAACCTAGGAACAGGGGATTTGCCACACCAGATGATGCCAGCGAGCCAGCAAGCTTGGCATCCTGCCCCTAGCTGTGTTCCACAGCTCCGAGGCTGTGGGGGGCTGAAACTTTCCTCTCCCTTCCATGCTGCAGGGAAGGGATTGTGTGTACAGCTGGGAATCAGGGGAAAAATCTTTGGGGGTGAACCTGTCCTCCTCAGAGCTGAGTCCCCAATACTGTGGGCCGAGTCTGCCCCGTAGAAGGACACAGAACACTACTGGCAGCAGCCCATGCCCAGAGCTCCCGACCACAGCCCCAGCCAGGGCTGGCATCTGGCTAATGGGCTTAAGGATAAAGCTGTCCCTTCAAAGTAAAGTTCTCACAGGTCAGAAATCCCATGTGATGCTAAGAAGTGCAGGCTGAAAGGTAGAGGGTTGTGCCAATTAGCTGATTACCAAAGGATGAATATCATCCGACTGCCATCGCTCCCACTGGGAGAAACTGCCATTCTCCACACTGCAGCAAGGAGGGAGGGAGAAGCAGGACTGCCTCGTTTTGAAAAGGGCTGTCTGCAGGGGAGACTGCCTCTTTATTCATTTTCTTACAATTTAAGAAAACAACTTGTGGGGAGAGGATTGAGTTAATCCCAAAATCTCACCTTTCCTGCTCTAGAATTACTCTTGGAGCTGCAAACCCCCTGTGGACTCCAAACTCAGGGCAGGCAACAGGATGCCACAGGCAGCCTGAGTACAGCTAGTTAAAGAGTGACTGCCTGATGGGTGTTTTGACAGAAATTAGGAGCTTTAAACCAAGAGGGTAAAAGTGTTGGGAAACATTCGTTTTGTTTATTTAAAAAAAAAAAAAAAAAAAGCAGCAAAGTAACTTTCCTATTTTCAGTTTTACAGCAAAATACAAACAAACAAACAGCACTTGTTTTTGCTGGCATTCCTTGCCAGAGCTGGGGCAGAGGGGAGGATGAGCTGGAGACATAGTGTCTAGGTAAAGGGGGAATCCTTCCACACACTGCTCTTCCTTTGGGGCTTGGACTCTAGAGATCTAATTTCCACACCTTAGAACAAAGACTATTACTAAGAATTCAGGGCAAAGAGTACCATTGTCCTGGATAAAGCAATGCAGCAGCCAGAGCCTAACCAACACCAAAACAAAACCCAGGCAGTCTTAAAGGCATCACACCCAGAGATCCTTGAGAGGCTCTTGTCACATTATGACTCCTTCACTCTCTTGAACCTGTGAATACAGTTTATGTGAGGACTTGAGAAACCCACTCACCTACTCACCAGTGGCAAGTGGAATGATTTCCTGGTGAGACTGGGGAAGGATGTGGCTCTTAAAATCATCAACTGTTGCAGAATCTAGCCTTTAATTTGAACAGCACAACACGACGAAAAACCCAGTCCTTGTGATTGCACAGATAACTTCCCAAGTATGACCCATTGATGTGCTTGTGTTTCTGAGTCTGCAGACAGTCTTCTGTTGCTCCCAAGAAGTTGCACCGTGAAATCAATAAGACTCATTAAGGGTAATCAGTACCCTATGGGCAGCAGCAAAACTGCCAAGAATCCTGCCAGTTTTGTCCTTCTACTGTTACCAGGGAAGCTCTGATTGACAGGAAAGGTAGATTTCCCCCTTGCTTACATTCAGCAGTAAGAGGAAGTTCCAGATGAAGTCCTGCAGGAAGGTCTAGCCACAGCATCCCACACGGAATATCAGCATTCGCTCCAGTCAGAGAAAGGCTTTGCAATCTCACCATTGCCTACACATGTGTGTCATCCCACTACAACACGAGATGAGGCTCTTTTCTGACTCCTTTTGCATCTTGGTATACTGCTTATCCTTGAACTCCTCAACAAGCTTTCCTGCCTCCTGACATCCCGCCGTACTGGTGAGTTGACAATCTTCAATTCCTCAGCTTTGAGATGCACAGGGAGCTACACCATGAAAGACAGACTAGGCTGTTAAATAACACAAGGTGTGCTGGAGGTTATTTTCATTCTCTTAACTCTAGCACTGCAACAAGAGGTTCTGCCACCCATTGTCTTCCCATATGTTGCTGGCGAACCACTAAGGAGATATTTTGGGACTCAAGGAAGGGACCCAGGGGTCCCTTCAGCTTGTTCAAGGTCTGCCTCTCCCCAGCTCCCATCTTATTTCAGTGTCTTCCAGTTTTTGCTTGTTGCCTTCAACCTAAAACCTCCTCGGGCACTGAGCTGGCCCTGGGTCACATCACACATGCTCTCTGACACAGACCAGCACAAGTGGTAAACTACATGTGTAGACAGGGTCACTGAGATTTTAATTTCAGAATGAAATTACTACCAATTTTTAAAGATTCAGTTGCTTGAATGCATTCATTATACACTTGTTACTTGTTTAAAATGTATTTCACTATTTGATTTGAAATGGTACCTTTGAAGCGACTGACTGGTTTCCATCTTTGAGATACGACTCAAGGAAATGCACAAAGAACACAGTAAGGTTTAAAGCAACAAGAATTTCCTCTTTCCCATCCCCTTTGAATAAAATGCATCATGACAGCATAGTTATACATTTACAGTTTAAGTTGATCATTCCTCAGAATGAAATAGCTTTTTCCAGAAGCTAGGTCTACACCATGGAGGTAGTCTCCTATTAATCAATACTGTGGAAGAAAAGTGTAATAAATTGCTGTACATTCAATGACTGTAATCTATTTAGATAAAAAACCTGAACATTCTTATAATTCACACTTTCAAGGGAAATAAATGGAAGAATTGACAGAGACTACATTTGTCAGGAGAAAAACCTAGGGGAAAGAAAAAATCCCCTGAGTGTTCCTCAACCATAGTTTCATCTCATCAGAAGAGGCACAGGGCGATGCTGAGTTAAAGGAAATGGAGAAGATGCCATTTCCTGCTTCATTTCCTCCGGGGAGAATCTGGAGCTAGGTTTCATCATTAGAAATCCAAACCACCACATGTAGACCGAATGTTTTGTTTGCAGTCCCAGGCCTCCAAGGGAAGCACCTGGTTACAAGGGGCAGTGGGTGAGCTCTGCCTCTGTGAAGTGGAAGGGCAGCGAGAGAAAGTGGAGGTGTGAACAGTAAGGAATGGGGGTTGTCACTTCCAGTCTTGGTTTCTAGGTCCTGAGGAGGGTAAGTACAAGCTCCACTAGAGAAGATACACTCACTGTTCTGGGAAGGGGAGTTTCAGGTTGTCAGTTACAGAAAGGAGAGGGGTAAAAAAAACCCCAAAGCACCAAAAGCAACAACTTACATTTTCATTTCCAGAACAGTTCAAATATTAGGTGTGTCTCAGCTACACATATAAAGGAGCCAGGTTTCAAAAAATGCCAAGTATCACATTTCTGAACATCAGACCTTTGCACATAAGTACCTTTGAACAGGTACCCCACAACTGAAAGACATTTCTGGAAATATTTCTTTTTCGTGCTAGTTCACATCAATAGCCACTACCTTGAAATCAGCAATGTTAGACTGGTGTTCACTGTCACTAACCACACAAAAATTAGCCACATAACAGAGCACAAAAATGGCAAGTCATCAGCTGTACTTCACTGAAGGTACCTAATGAGAATGTTGGGATATGCCCAAGCATTAATAAACTTACATCAGAAGCTGCTGACTGCATGTGGGTTTGGCTGGGCTCTTTAAGAAGCCTGAAGAATGGAGGCAAATGAGATGCTATTGGAAAGCACTTTGGACAACACCCTGAGAGTGGCCCAGGGGGCAGAATTTGGAAAGCACACTAGGGATTGATGGCCTTTGTGCTACTGACAGACAAGGGAGGCTGGTTTGGCTTCAAACAGCTGAAAATATCCCCACTTTTGGTCATTTGCCGTGTCTCACGCTGAAACCTTTGGTGTTGCCTCTCAACCATCTCCTCAGATTCCCAAAACTCACAGCACAGCATTTAAAACAAACTGAAAACAGTGCTAGGTTCACCTTAAAATGCCTCACTGAAATAATTTCCAGAGTGGATTCGAGTACTTCCCCAAATAAAGTGTGCAACAGAGCCAAAGCATTTCACTTGCAGTGGCCAACCTGTTCCATAAGGACTGGATCTGGCCTGCAAGGTAGTTTTTCTTGGTGCTCATGTCAGCAGGGCAAACCAATTACCCTTTTCAGCATGCTTCTGGTGTCTTGAGCACTGCCAGCCGATTGAAAGGACTGGCACTTGTGAAAAGGGTTGCGGCTGATCAGGGCATCAGGCTTTTTCCTACCAACTAAATGGAACAACTGCCTTCTTTGGCCTGAGACACCAGGATTTATAGATCCTATAACGTAGATTTAAGATCATCCAGTAGTGTATACTTTCAATTTTCTCTATGGCATATTTAAATAATCAGAGGAATAGTTATCAATGGTAACAATAAAGCAAATAAATCAATAAATCAGAGTAATGCAATTCCAGTAACTGGCAAGGGTAACTTAGGAATCAAAACTCAGATTTCAAAGTAATTTTTCAGAGGCCATGCTATTCACAGACAACACTGATGCCTACAGGAAACCTCACCCAGCTATGGGACAAGTATCCAATCCCCTCCAAGTCACTCCAGCTCCACGGTGGCCCAGAGAACTCCAGCTTATGCTTCTTTGGACATGCTGAGAGCATGTTCTTATATGGGAAACACCATCACATACCTCCTTTCCTATAACAGTTTCCTTCCTCTCTCTGAGCTCCCAGGGATGTGTGCTGATGTGGATGCATGTGGATGTGTGAGAAAGTTCACTACACATTTCAGCTCTCAGCTAATTATCCAGTTTGGATCTGTTTGGCTGTACTTCTGCCTTGCATCTCTTTCACACAAGAAAATCTTGTAGAAAGCTTCAAGAAAAGAAAAAGAAAAGCAAAATCCAGGCAAATATAATGTTGCTCTTGGCACTTCTGTATTAGTGGCCAGGTTGACAGTTCTGCCTATGGAAGTGACAAGTTTTGCATTGTTTGGCCTGCATTTCTCCTTCAGAAGCAAGCACAGAAACTACCAGCAGCAGTATTGTTCAGACTGAAAGAAACAATATAAATCTGTTCAAGGCCTTCCCTGGAAGCTCTTCCAATAAAAGTTGAGGGATTACTTTCTTGCAATTTGAACAAGTGATCACTCCAAGCCAGAACTTCCAGAATTTAAACAGTCCTGTGATTAATATAATTCTGGATTATGATCAACACATAAATCCCCTACCTGAGTAAGAGCTGCAAATCAAAACCACAAGACATCATGGGTACGCCAAGTGAGTGGCCTTTTGGTCTGCCTGATTTTGGCAGCTAATACCTGCATCAGCTTCTGTCTTCCTGCTCCTTTCTGGCCAGAACGACCTCAGGACAGGAAGCTGCAGATTTTGCAAGTAACACACAGTGTTGGAGACTAGGATCCACTAGGAACTAGGTGCCTTGTGTCAGCTGCAACCAGAACCCAGCTGTGAACACCACAAAGTTAGGCAATACTTGAGTTGCACTTTTTGGCTAGCCCCCTGCACTCCACCTCATTTTGATTACTTTGTCTTCCAGGACTTTATCTTCATTCCAGCTTACAAAGCATCTCCTGCTGGTGGACTGACACAAAGAGAGCCAGTAGCAAACCAGCCTAATATTGTCTTAGTCAAAAAAAGTCTCCTCAGAAGAATAAGTGACAGGAGGGAAGTGGAAACCCCGTGGAGCAAGAGTACACAAAGGCTGTGCTGATGTTAGCTTTGCATCCCCAGCTCCTATTGATGTTTATTCCTAAAACGTGTCAGTAATAACAGGAACATCAGCCAGTGCTGATTTTAAGAAGGGAGAGAAAAGAGAATGTCTTTTTTCTTCTCTCCCTCATTTAGCTCCCATGGTCAGCCCCTACCTGGACTGGCTCTTTTGTGTCTGGGGCTCTGCCAAGAGGCTGTGTCCTGGCTCGAGACAGGCAATGCCCTGCACGGCTGTCCTGGCATTTTGCCCAGCTATTGGTGGCTTACCCCGTTGTATGTTATATATTACACACTCCATGATGTTTACAGGCTGGACAGCTAAATATTTACCTAATCTAATTTACCCAATCAAACTTTGGGTCTGATAAATTTATTATAGTACCAGGTGACTCTTGACCCTTTGTGCCTCTCTGCTTCCTGAGGTCCGTGATGGGTGCGGTGTGAAACCAGAGCGTGGCTGTCACTGCATTAGGGTCTGGGTAGAGAAGATGACAGAAAGCCAGTTTTAAGCCAGACCTGCCATAATTTTGGTCTCAGATGGAAAGACTTACACCTCAAATAGACTGAAGTCTCCAACACTAGCATTTACAGCAGGAAAGAGGCAGACAGAACAACATTCTCTCCAGCACTTCCCTATTCCTCCTTTCCATCCATCTACACTTCTCAGGGGAGCTGGAGAACAGAAGGTCTCAAGGTGTCTGTTTTCCTCTTGGCCATTCCTGCTAGACCAAGACCTGAGGTGCCAGCAGTAACCTTGCCATGAAGTAGCAATACACTAAAGAGAGAATGAACAGCATTAATACAGCTCTCCTTAAAGGAGCATACTGATACCAGGACTAGGAGTAAGGAGATTAAAAAAATAAATCACAGTGTCCTCACTTAAAACTACCTCTAATGCAGAATTGCTACAGGTCCTTTAAAGAGAAGAGATGGGATAGAGACCAACAGGAGGCAAAAACGTTCTGTGTGTGAAATCCTCTGCCCAGTCTGCTTCAGTAAGTCAGTATTTCTCAGCAACAAGCAGTCAAATTCACGGAAGTGCCTTCATGGAAATAGAACAGCCTATCACAAAGAAACTCTGCTTTACCATTTACTTAATGACCCGGGGAAGGTATTAGTCAAAACATTTATTCTATGAAGCTATATTAAATCAACCATTTCAATCCCTTCTCTTCCAAAAGCTTTGGTCTCTGTGAAAGAGCTTTTCTCTACACATTCCACAGAAAGACAAGACAACCAGTCTCCTTTTTTCTAGACAAATATTCTGTTAATCCCTACTAGTTTGTTATTTTTATCCATAACAATCAGATTGTTATGTAATTCTTAACTGCAGCAAGAACTGTGTAAAGACTAATGCCTGGATCTCTCTGACAGAAAGGATTTTAACATCTTCGATTATGTTTAAAGAAACATAAACACATCAGAGTTGTTCTAGGCAAAATACTCATTCTACTTTCCCAGATGATGCCACCTTGTTCTGGCACACTGTCAATAAAGCAAACCAGAATTATAAGGTCTTGGCTTTGTTTTAACGTTGTCTTACAATAGATAAGCAAAGGTTTGGAATGTCAAAATCTGGCCCATAATTAATAAATTCATCTCAACAAATTCTTTCCTTCACTGTGCAAAGCATTGCTTGAACCAAGATTCCCAAATCACAGAGAACGCAGGGACAAGTGAGGTTTATTTGTTCAACTCTCAGATAGCAGCTCTACTCAGGCAAGTTTCTGGAAATTGAGGGACCTTCAGGGTTTCAGAAAGTGAGAAAGCTTTTCATCCTTTCTATAGGAAATGAGCACCCTTCTCACAGGAGGGCAGCCATGATACTCTTAAAGCCAAGAAACACACACACAGGCAAAATACCACCTTCTGATCCCAAATTATTTAACCCATGCCCAGCCATTGGGGTTGTTTATTATTGTAGCAGTAATTTGCTAGTAAGTTGCTGGAATGTCTTTGAGAATGGCTCTGGCTAAATTTAAAATGTTTTCAATTATTATTATTTCCAACTAGAGTCTCTTTCTTTTGGGATTTTGCACATGCCACCTGTGTACGCTCATCGGGTGAGCAGTCTCAGTAGAATCCTTACACCATGTGAGAGTACCATGGGAATGGAAAACAGTTTAGCCTGGATAGATGAATTTATATTGTTACATTATAAAAGATCTTGCAGAAAGAAGACTTTCTAGCAGGTGTCAAGCCTCTGCACTGTGTAATCTATCATCAAATCTCAAAGACATCTGGCCAATTATTTTATTTTCCTTTTAAAAACCAAGGAGGGGAAATAAAAGCAAATTTAACATTTACATTACTATTTGTGGAAGTGAAAATAATGTTTTTTCCAGCAGGTTGTGTCATATTTACTTTTTAGTGTAACATGTTGACAAATTAAATATTTTCTAGAAAACTTCTCTGCTACCATTAAAAAATGGGGATTTTTCCACTTTATGACAGCTTCAATCAATGTTAAAATAATTTTTTAAGAAGGTGGGCTGATGCTGCTCACATTGAATTACTTTGTTTCTTTAGGGAATCTTTTACTAGGTGCAGACTGAATTTGGACTTTCAAATTCCTTTCTTTGACCAGACAGTTCAGCATACTTCAGCTCTGCTTTACTCTCCCAGCATCTGACTGGGAGCAAAACATGGAAACCTAACAGCAGCAATGCAGTTTTCTCAGGGTAATTCTAATGGAAACTCAGTCCTGCATCGCATTTGAGAACTTTCTGAAAGGTGCCAATGTAATTTAGGCTGTAATCCTTACCCTCAGCAACATGCAGGATATTATGCAAGTTGTGCCACCTGAGTAAGTAACGTGTATCCCTCAACACAGCACTGTTTGAGGGGAAGTCAAGGTTTTTGTGCTGCTTAAACTAAAACTCTTGCCCACCACAAGTTACCTTGTATGCACACACAGCTCCAGGAGACAGATAACAACTCCTCTTAATGAAGGAAAGAGTCCTTAAGAAAAAACAAACACAGACCACCCAGTCCCCATTTCCCCCAAATCTTCCTTGTTTTCAGTTTTCTAAACATTTTTCTCTGCAGCCTTAAGATCCTTTGCTGTTCATGTCCAACACTCACCCCAAAAGCTCTCGAGCACCACCACACCACACAACTCTACTCCCTGCAGCAAAGCATCCCAATTCTATGGTAAGGACAAAAGTCTCCTTAGAGCCTGGCAATTCTTGTAAGTAAATAGCAGCTATCTTTTAAGGCAGGGAGGCTGAATCACGTGCACCTTTTCATTGTTTTTGGATGCAAAACTTGTTAAACTCACCAGTTCTATTTTTCTACTGCAATCCTCTAGCAGCTGCCCACTCACAAGCAGCAAATATGGATCCAGGTTAAAAATCTGAACAGATAATTTGGGGTGTAATAAAAGAGTGAATTGCAAGTTGCAGGAAGGGAGTAAAAAAAGTAAAAAGGAAGAAAAAAAAGCAACAGCAACCAGCTACAACTTCCTCCTGACATTGATTCATTTCAGCTGGTGAGAAGTTCCACGCTGGGAACCACACAGATACTATTGCTGGTTTTGTCAGAGAATCCTTCTCAAGTTTCACCTAACCCATTTAAACTCCTGCTGCTGTTGCAAAAGCATCATAAAAATAGCAACAAAACTGTGCTTTTTGAAGCAAGCAGTGCAGAAAAATATCCTTCACAAAAGCAAAGTTTGCAGCACACTGTAATTAAGCTCCCATCCTGACAGTGGGAGCATGGAGTTTCATTCTAAATATAGCAGAAGGCTCTCCAATGTACAACCCCCTTTCTAAGGCAAGATTTACAAAATTAGTCAGTATATGCCAGCCTCCTCCTAGGAATTCTTTAAGAAATATTTGGGGGTTCCAGTGCAGGGAATTTTACAGCAGGGATTTAATGTAGTCTCTGGTATCAATAATTTTGGTTGGTTTATTCCTTGCCTACACAGTGCTCAGAGCAGGGCATCCCCTACTCACAGACAGGAAGAGCAGCCTCTGCCAGGCCTGTTGGATCAAGCAGGCAGCAGCACACACACAACACAAAGACAAATCCCCCAAACCCTTGACTTTTCCCCTAATATTGATCTCTTTACCCAGCTTCCAGCAACTGCTTCTCATGGCATTTTACCTTGAGCTGGGAAGGCAGTAAGGACTGTCATCTTTGGATTATTATTCTTTAATTCAGTCTAAAGAAGAGATTTAAGCCAGCTTGGACTAGCTCATACGAAAATGCAGCATGGCTGACAGGCATGAATGAGACCACACCAAATTTAAACTGAGTTTGGAAACCATCTTCTTAATTAGATATTCTTAATATAGATCAGCTCCAAATACTAAATGCATCATCTGACAGCAGAATAATTAATAATTTCCACAAAGAAACTGTCTTTTAACTCTGGAGAAATGGGACTCTAGCCTGTGTTTTATCTGTATGTTTCTGGTCCAGGTTGCAGGTCTTTTCATCTGCATCCTGTGCCATTTCTGGTGCAAAGGAAAGAGAAAGGAAGCTCTGGGGTCACCCTCCATGGCAGTGCCCATGTTGCTGGAACTTCTCGTGGATGGGTAGGTGGGTACTGGTGAGAGCCTCTGAAGAGATGGACACAGTTCTGAGCTTGGACAACACCAGACAGAAGGAGGGTTTCCAAGAAGGTGTGCACTATGACTGCTCCGTACAGCTGTAATGGCTCCAAAGCAGCTGGGTAAACTATAAAAATAGCAACACGCTCCCAGCAAAATCCGTTTGTGATTGAGTCCAGCCTGCTCCTCCCTGCCCTCTGTAAGCTGAGCCCAGCTGTTGGCAACATGCAGCTCAAAGCTGGGCTCTGGGCATTGTGGCCACTTCCATGGAGCTGTGCAGCACCTAGGCAAGCTTGGCAGGAGCAGAATCCAGCTCCTCAGCTCCATCCCTGATGGCTGACCAGGCCACGCTGAATCTACAGGAGCTGCAGGAACATGGGCATACCCTGGCAATACTACCAAATATTGGCATGTGCTCAGGTACTTACAAGAGAAGCACGTTTCCCCAGTCTACACTGCCCTGGATGAGCCCAAGGATGTACCTCTTCCTGCCCTCCCTTTCTCAGCATTTAATCTGGGCAGAATTCAGGCCTGCTGCAGTGCACAGCCTTTAATGCTGACCAGCACACTACATCATTCACCTTCCTGAAGGTGGGCATGACAGTGACGGCACAGAGCACCAGACCTGTGTGTCCCTCTTTGATCCCCAGGCTGTCTTGTGGATGGACAGACAAATTTCCTGACACAAAACCCAGGATCCTTCATGTCTATGATTGCTGTTCTTCTTGGAAGTCTTAATACTTCTCCTGTCCTGTACAGCACCATGCAGAACGAACCCCTCTCCTACTGCATATACCAAAAGTCACATGGAAAAGTGAGCAGTGTCACAGCCCGTATCAATGTCCTTTAAAAACAAAATTCCAACCCCTGTATTTAGTAAGAGGCTCCAGGCTGTGTGTGGAAGCTGTGAGCATTTAGCAGTGAGCAAATCCACTGTTTACCCAAGGCTGTTTTCCTTGTGGTTGTTTCTTTTTTTTTTCAGTAGCATGCACGCATGCCTTTGGTGTTTACTGTCAGCAATTTTCAATGTGCTGACACGGCAAAAAGTGACCACAAAGCCAATTGCAAGCAGGCAAAGAGGAGAAGCAGAAGAAGAAATATCAGAAGGCACAGTCTCCAACTTTGCAATCCTGCAGCAGAGTAAGGACCAAGGTAACCCAGCTATTGTGGAGAAGAACTGGATCCCTGTGTCACAATGGTCATAACTCGTGTGAGGGAGGAAAGAGCACAGCAGTACAGACCACACCACCTCCTTTGCCACTGAGCCTGTGTGGGGGGAATCAATAGCTTCCCCAGGCAGGGTCTAACATCCCAGCCCACAGGATCAATTCAGAGCCATGATTTCATAGCTATTCTGCTGTGAACTCCTTGCAAATCCCAGCAGTGATTTAAGAGCTGTGCTGAGAGCAGAGCCATGAACTCTCCTTACTGGAGGCAAGACCTGAGTTTCCTCAAAGTGACATTCAGCCTGTCTTTTCCTGGGCTGTGGCACAACCATCACCTTCTGCTTACAGACACAGCTTCAGATGGAACAATACAAACTAATTCCACCATGGAATAAAGGGGACAAAAGGAGGCCTTTAAAAAACACCTGGGATCTGATAAAACAGCTGCCCCTAGCAAACCCTCAGCCCACACAGCACCCTGATAAAAGTGCTGGAGGATTAGAAACAAGCTTGCATTCATTAATTTTTTAAAAAAATATATTTTCCAAGGCCAGTAATTGTATGAAATTTTTCAGGATTAAATTTTTCCACCCTCACAGCTGTTTTCAATCCAAGATACCAAAAAGACAGATGTAACAATGACTAACATCGTCCATTTTCCTTTGTCCCAGTCCCAGGACTTGCAGATTTGGAATGACTTCAGTGCAAGCATGTATCACAAGAGAAAATCATTATTTTTATTAATGTCCTCCATAATTACAGAGAGTAGAATTATTTATGTACCGAAACATACCCACAATCTCTAATAAAATACACTGTGAATCTTTTATTTTTTGAGGAACATCTGCATCATGGGCAAAGAGAAGGAAAAATGAGAAATTATAGGTTCAGGAAGAGCTCCCAACATTACTTCAGGTATTAGTCCAGTAAGTTATAGTGAATATACATATTATATATATATATATAGTGAATATAGCCCCCTTTATAGTGGACAGGGATAGGTGAGCTCTCTAAAGAGCTACTCAGATCTTCTAACTTAGTTCCTGCTCCAGAAATGCCTCTGGCACCCATGAAAACAACCAGGATCTATCTGGTTTTGATTGATCAGCACAGCAGTTGTGATCTTTACTGCTTTGTTGCTCAGTCTCTTTCTTATCCCTTCCTAAACTGCAGTAAAAACATTCCCCCAAACTGAAGCCAGCAGGGCAACACAGTTATGATAAGACTCACAAAATATAATCATTTGCATATCCGTGACTGACACAGAAGATCATTAATTAGGCATTCTGAGTATATGTATATATGTATAAATTAGCATCTATTCATCATTTAGACTGTAATAGGTTTTTTTATATCTGAATATTAACTATGTAGGAAAATTACTAAGTTTTCCATGGAAGGGCATCCAACAAATTTCATCAGCAAAAGAAAATAAGAATTACAAAAATAATCAAAATAGTGGAGTGAACACTGAAGAATCTGACCTTGGTAGTGCCTATCCCTGCTCTGTTCCACCTCACTTGTTGCAAGCTCTCTGTTACCTCTCTCACCACCCAAGCACATGCATCCCCAACAATTCTTTATGGTAGAAGCATTTCAGGAGTACTATTTTTGACTGAATTTAAAAGGCAATGTAAAAACCTTCAGGATTTCACACATCTGCTATCCACAATCCCTACACCTCATTAATATTAAAGAGGACACAGACTGAGAGCAGAGCTTCTAACTACACCACTACCTAGCAGAGCTCCCGAAGACACACATCTTGCACCAGCGCAGACTAATTCTTACTGGGGAGAATAATTAGAAGGAAACAGGACTTTTAAGCTTTTTAAAAAGCTGGATGTAACCTCTCTGCAGGAAGTAAGACACTTCAAAGACTGCACTTCTGCAAATGAAAGAAATCTGGTGATTTTGGAAGTGTGAGATGACAACTTGAAAAATTACCAAAGCTTACAGCTCTTGAACAGAAATAAACAAGGCAGGAATGCTGGAAACATTTATAGGCAAGACAGGAACTAATGAAGGCATAATTGCCAATAACAATATTAACAAAGTTTGCTCAGAGCTACAAAATGCACAAGGGGTAGACAAAAAAAAGATAACAAGGGGATCTCAGGTGGCAAAAGCAGAAGCAGCTGCTTTGCTGTGCTGCTTTACCCTTTCCAAGCATCTGGTCTGTACGTTTAAAAACACTGATGCTTACAGTCAACCAGTGAAATGGAAAACCAACAGAGAAATGGAAAACCAACAGAAACAGCATCCTCCAAAGGGTAGATATTTAACTAGCAGAAAATGAAGATGAACTTCTTAACATGGAAGTTCTTAACCGGGCTACCTATATGGCACAGTATTAGTAAAACACAGCAAATGGAAAGCACACTAGCAAAAGAACAAAGTGTGAAACCTCTGTTTTCTTTTGTTATTTTTCCCCTTCAAAAATAGGGATCACTGACTGTTCCTTGTCCATCACAGTGGTGGCTCTTTTGTGCCATGGTTAGGCAGCTGCTATCCCAGCATCTTCTGCACTGGTAGAGATGGGAAGTCCATAATCACATTATGTAATTTCGTTCTGTGTTATATCATTGAGAGCAACTGTGTGACTGATGCATAAATTATTTAAGCTGGGCAATGAAATTGAGTATCTGGGAAAGAAAAAAAAAGAAAAAGAAAGAAATTTGAAGAATATCTGATTTTTTTAAAAAAAAATGCAGGTTTTTTTGTGATTCAAGTTTCCTGAATATGGCTAAATTTAGGTCCAGGGGTAGCAAGCACAAAGGATATACTCTCACAAGCCCTCCTCATTCCTCCTAGTCTTTGATTTCATCAATGTGCAAGCCCACTGACCTCCCTCAGCATCTCTGCCCTACCCTACTATTACTATGATATCACCTTTAAAATATCCATATATAGAATACATTTCAATATTGTAAACTCATTGAAGCACATACGCATACACGTGCACATCCAAAAGAAGCAAAACTGGTAGCAGCATTTAGTGGTCTAGGTTTTTTCTCTTCAACTTTGTCTTGGGGTGTACTGATGAGAAACTTAAAAAAAAGAATTGTAGGAAGGAAACTCTGGCTTAATTTTCTGCCTTTCTGCAAATCTAAATCTGTCTGTCATACATCTCTGCATTTTGGGGTTGATTTTAGCTCTCAGGTTCCAGGTCTGCTCTAGACAGTTGTAGACTGCTGACAGCTCCCACTAAACACACGCAAGAATGACTCCAGCTTTGCCAGAGCTGAGCAGGGGGCACATACAACTTTCTAAAGGTCCTTCAGAACAAACAGAAAGAACTTGTGATTTTCTGCATGCCAGCTTTTGAATCCATGCCTGCTGAGCACAATCCCTAAAATTACATGGCTTATGAAGGCAGGGAGAAGATAGGTCATAGCTACGTGTTGGGGTCAAACAAAGCTGCACTGAGTAGTATGTGGATGAAGGTTAAAGAGTATCATAGATAAGATAACATATAGACAAGCAAAGTCAAGGCATCAATTTTAACCACCAAAGCTAAGAAGATCATTTAAGTGAGAGTTCTGCGTGCCGAGAGCATCCACCCAGCAATCCAGACTAATACCTGCTGGGCAACAAGCCATATAGGAACCACACAAATAAACCAGAAAATTCAAATACGTAGCGAAATGAAAACTGATGAGGTAAACAGGCACAATTTGGTACAGGTGGGTCTTTTCAAAGGTCGTGATTAAATATGAACAGGACAGGTAAAGGCAGTCTACAGGATCCAGTGCTCAAAGCTGACTCAGAAGAGTGCAAGGTTCCTGTTCCAGCCTTTAATGAAAGAGTAAAGGCAAGTCCGGCTCCTGGCCTTGCAGATTTTATCACAAGGACTTGTTCTTCTGTGCTTAAGAGGCTGCTAATGATCTGGTTGAATGGGCGTGAATCCCTGAAGGAAGGATCCTTCAAAGATAGAACAAAAATCTTTGATTGAGGCTTTGATGAAAATAAAGTGCCTTCTGACAGTTTGGGACAAAATAACTTCTGAAAGCTGAACATAATTCAAGCATTTATCCCAAATTCTTGTCTCATGCACTGGCTATAGGAAGGGGATTGATTTCTTGAAAAAGACTGTTCTGGCAAGAGGATGAGTGACAAAAGGGAAAAAAAGCTCTATCAACATTTACATGGAAGAAATAGACCACCTTTGGTGTGCCAGGCCACAGCGTTTCCTTTTTTTTATTTTTTTTTTGGACAATGGTCTCAGGCATATGATTCTTTTGGTTGTCCTGCCCAGGGCTAGGAGTTAGACTTGATCCTTGTGGGTCCCATCCAATTCAGGATATTGTACAAATCTATGATTTTCTGCAGGGACTATTAAGCTACCATTCATACTGCTGCAGTGAGCCTTCTTCAAGGGTTTGGGACAGACTCTCCTCCAGGCCAAAACAGTTGTATCAATGGCCCACCACAACCCAGACTTCATTCACAGGAGAAAGCCCACAGAGCACAAACTCTTCTGGGAGACATTGTCCTGAGAAAGAAAACAGACTGAAAGAAAATAAAAGGGAACAACCTACAAGGGTGAAGTAGCATCAGAGGGGAAGGTTACTCAAAGTCTGAAAAAAAGAAGAAACAACCCAGCTGTCAGTTTGCTTGCTGGCGCTTGCCAAGTACCCTTTTGCAAGCCTCAAAAACCCGAATTTACCAGAATCCTGCTCTAACTAAAGCAACACTAGTTATACAACTTGATCTTAATTGAAATATTTGGTGCCTGCTGATATGTTCAAACAAATTCACCAGATCTTGATTATGTGCTGGCAATTAAAGCCATTAAGTCAGTAGACAGACAGCAGGTTATTTCATTGCTATTTGACAAAGCCAGCCGACGTTCTTTCCCCCGTCTATGTGACAGCACTGTAATTAGCAGTAATCAAATACTATTTGTGTGAGGTGTTGTGAGTCTGCTTCCTTAGCTAGCAAGATACCTCTGCCAACTGCAGAACACAGAAACCTACCTCTGGTCAGACCATGCACAAGATAGAAAAAGGGGAAGAAAACAATGGAACAGGAGGAACAAAGGATGATTGCTTATTTCAGGCTGAAGGAGTTCTTGAAAAGAAGATTAAAAATGAAGAACATTTTTTTATTTCTGCAAGGTATATGTTAAAAAAAGTCACGCTAAATTACAAAAGCATGATCAAGGACTATTGTGAAATACAATAATAATTAAAATTATATTTAGCACTTATGTATTCCCTGCTTGAGGAATGCATGCAACTTCTATTAGATTAATGGGTGTTCTACTCATGCATCAAGCAGAGACTAAAGCCTAATAGTGCCTTACATTTTCGAAGTGCTGTACAAACATTAACTAATTAATCCTCATAACCACCCTGCATGGTAGGTAAGTGATACATGAAGCGTATACCTGAGCAAGCCCAAGAGCAAGACAGCACCACTCTGTGCTCTTCAACACAGACCGGAAATTAATCACATTTATGCTGCACTGAACTCAGATGTATTCTACAAGAGCAAGAGAGGGACCCATGGTGAGCCAAGTTCACTGAAGCCAGCAAAGAAAAGAAGCAAATTACAGCTCTCTCTCTCTTCCCTCCTTCCCTGGGCTCTGGTGGGCCACTCTTGATGACCGTAAAGTATAAATGCCCACTGCTTCCCCTTTAAATTTCTGCTGGGGGGAGAGAGCTCTTGAACCCTGGGAAGAGAAAGGAAAAGATCCATAGGAGTCTCATCACTGCAGACTTCTCCTCCGTCAGTACCATTCCCTTTGATATCTTGATCTTCCCTGCTTTCTGCTACTATTCTTCCTGGCAGGCTTTCTGCCTTCAAAACCTTTAGCAAAGTCTGCATATCAAAGTTGCAACAGGACCCCAGGAGGAGAAATTCAGCCCATGATTTGGGTATTCCAATTACAACACCTGAGTGACTTCTCTTTAAACAGTAACCTAGCAGTGAATATGCTTCATCTTTCCCAGGTGAAGCGACACTGCATTCTGAACACCCTTTTTGCAACAGGCCATAGACAGGTGTAACTTTACAAGCAGAAAACTACTTTAATGCCATGTAAAAAAGTCCCAGGACATATAGGCTCAAAGAGCATTTTATAAATATAACAAGATTACACAGTGGTACATTGTGAGAGAGAGGGGTGCCCTTTGAGAAGAAAAGTCAGGAAACAAGGCTGCTGTGAGGTGGGGGGTCAGTCTCTTTGCCCAGGTAACAAGTGACAGGACAAGAGGAACTGGCCTCAAGTTGTGCCAGGGAAGGTTTAGATTGGATATTAGGGAAAAAGTCTTCACTGAGAGGGTGGTCAGGCATTGGAACAGACTGCCCAGGGAAGTGGTGGAGTCACTATTCCTGAAAGTATTTAGAAGATGTGTAGATGTGGCACTTGGGGACACAGTTTAACAATGAACACAGCAGTGCTATGTTAACAATTAGACTCAAGGATCCTAGAGGTCTTTTTCAACCTCAGTGATTCTATGACAAATACTAAATCAGAATGGAAAAAGGAAAAGCAGACCAGGTAAGTAATGAAAGCATTGCACTGCACCATTTTCATCACTACTCTGCTTTTCAAAACTCACGCAGCCCAGTACATGCCATAGTGACATGGTGCAGTAGCAGGTGCTCTGGCAAACTAACACAAAGACATTAACCATGTTTAAGCTTCCCCCAAAGCCTTGGAAGCTCAGCATCAGAATTGAGGCCACAGACGAAATCCATGGGTCTCTGACAAGATGGTCTTCTCCATGTAGAGAGGCCAAGATCAACCTTTCTTTCTGCACGTGTGATCCTGATCTCGGCAGCAGCCATGGGCAATTTTCCATGGTTGTACTTGCCTGTGAAGTGACATGTGCCATTTACAAGCCCAGAGCAGATGGGTGCTCAGGGAGAAGCATGAGCAGGAACAAAAACTCATATTCAAGAAAGACGCTTTTAAAGCTATGCTTTACCACCTCTTGGTGTCATATCAAACGCATGAACAGCCGCTATGAAATAAGAGAAACTTTCCTTAAAGAATGGTAAGAGTTTTGTTTAAAAGTCATTCACACAAATTATCACTCATATGCCAAATCTTCAGCTAGAGGTGGTGCTCGAAACTGGTTCACCCTGACTGCTTCAGCATCCAGGGTTTGGGGCTTGGATGGCAACGGGAACTGTGGATGGCTCAGCGGGTGTGTTTGGTCTTTAAAGATAGAAACACATTTGAAACATTCTGTTTGCATTTGCCACAGGCTGCCTAGAAAGTTTACAGACATATATCCTAAATACATATGTACTTGCATCACTCCACAATATCAATGAAGTTTCAACAAGACCATATGTAAATCTGCTTAGAAAATGAACTTTCATGTTGCTCTAGAGCTTCCTGTACAATAAATGTGCATGGCATAGGGAAGAAACAGCAGTGACAACAGTGAAGCTCCTGATGCTTGGGATGGAAAACAGACCTGAATTTTGGCTTGAACAACTGAGAATTGAATCGAACTTTCTGGGTAGTGCTTTTCCGTTTGTAAAAATCAGGTTAAGACTTTCCAAACTGTGTGTTCTCAACTACAGGCAGCTGAACCCAATGTGGGTTACAGTTGCCTTTCTCTTTATGTAATGTGATTCAGAGTCCTCTGTGGCAGCAAACACAGCCTTTGCCCCAGATGGGTGCTCGAGCAATGGCCAGTTTTATCTCAAGTGATGGAGCAGTGCCCCTTCTAACACAAGGCATGCACAAGTCTGCAGGAGGCTTTGTTCTGCATCGGAACTAAGAACTTGTGCGTTATTTTTAGCTGGTTTTCTTTCAAGGAGGAAAAGATTTTCCCAAGATCTTGTCTTGGTGAGGAATCCACCCATAAGCACAGAGAAGAGAAGGGCTGCCTCCTAACCCTGGAAGCTTTACTACATGCTGGAAAGCCTGCTGTGAGCTCTGCCCTTTTACAGCTCTCAGTTCTAGGGGCAAGTGTTTGTCAACAGCTTCCTCTGTTCCCCACCCATCCAGGCCAGGGGATCCTCCTTCCCCTTCCTGAGTAAATGGAAGCCATGAAATAATCCCTGCACACAACTCCTGCAACACCCACTTCACACTGCCCTGTCTTCACAAAATGAAGATAACTAAAGGAAATTTCTTGCATACCTTCCCTAAACCTGTTGTTTG